>JANSMH010000268.1:0-35732 GCA_029299595.1 Grosmannia serpens
GCACGTTGATGGCTCAGCAACGGCAGCAGCAGCCGCAGCACCCCCAGCATCCTCAACATCCACAACATCAGCAGATGCCGCAGCACCAGCAGTCATCCGCTACTATGGCAGTCTGGGCAGTCGGCCCGTGGTCTCGACGGTCGAGCCGGGCTATCTGCAGAAGCTGCTGCCGACGGCGGTGCCGGAGCAGGGAGAGCCGTGGGAGGCGATCCGGGCGGACGTGGAGGACAAGATCGTGCCGGGGCTGACGCACTGGCAGTCGCCCAACTTCTTTGCCTTCTTCCCGTGTCCGTCGAGCTACCCGTCGATCCTGGGCGAGCTGTACTCGGCGACGTTTGCGGCGGCGGCCTTTAACTGGATCTGCAGCCCGGCCATCACGGAGCTGGAGACGATCGTGATGGACTGGCTGGTGCGGCTGCTGGGGCTGCCGGCCGACTATGCGAGCCGGGGGCCGACGGCCGGCGGCGGCGTCATCCACGGCACCGCGTCCGAGGCCGTGCTGACGATGATGACCGCGGCCGCCGACAAGCACCTGCGCGCCGTGCTGGCCGACGCCGTCGTCGGCTGCTCGGACGAGGCCGTCGAGGACCTGCGGGCCGCCCGGCGCGGCCGGCTCGTCGCCCTCGGCAGCGCGGCCGCCCACTCGTCCACCAAAAAGGCCGCCCGCATCCTCGGCCTCCGCTTCCGCGCCGTGCCCGTGGCCGCCGCCGACGGCTACCGCATGACCGGCCCCGCCCTGCGCCAGACCCTCGCCGCCGTGCGTGCCGCCGGGCTCGAGCCCTTTTTCCTCACCGCCACCTTTGGCACCACCGACACCTGTGCCGTCGACGACTTTGCCGCCATTGCCGACGTGCTCGAGGAGGATCACGTGCTGCAGCAGGCAGCCCAGCAGGCAACCCAGCAGGCAACCCAGCTCGGCCAACAGGGCCTCACGCCCGAAGTCTGGGTCCACGTCGACGCCGCCTATGCCGGCTCGGCCCTCGTGCTGCCCGAACAGCAGGCCGCCTTTGCCCCTTCGGCCGGCGGCACCGCCGTCCTCGCCCGCTTCCACAGCTTCAACTTCAACATGCACAAGTGGCTGCTCACCAACTTTGACGCCTCGTGCGTCTTTGTCCGCCGCCGCTGCTGGCTCGTCGACGCCCTCGGCGCCGACGCCCACTACTACCGCAACGACTACAGCGACGGCGGCCTCGTCACCGACTACCGCGACTGGCAGCTGCCCCTCGGCCGCCGCTTCCGCAGCCTCAAAATCTGGTTCGTCCTCCGCTCCTACGGCGTCGACGGCCTGCGCGCCTACATTGCCCGTTCCCTCCGCCTCGGCGAGCGCTTCGCCGCCGGCCTCCCGCCCGCCCTCTTCGACATCGTCACCGGCCCCCGCTTCGCCCTCACCGTATTCCGCTGCGCCCCCCGCCGCCCCTGCGAGGATCCCGCCGTCACCTCCGAGCGCACCCGCCGCGTCTACGTGGCCGTCAATGCCGGCGGCCACATCTGGGTCACCAGCACCAGCCTCGAGGGCAAGGGCGCCGCCATCCGCGTCATGACCGGCAACTTCGTCACCGAGGAGCAGCACGTCGACGGCGCCATCTCCATCTTCATTGCTGCTGCCAAGCAGGTTCTCGCAGACGAGGAGACCGAGGCGGCCGAGGCGGCCGAGGCGGCCGAGGCGGCCGAGACGGTTGAGACTTAGACAGGTTCCCGATATGCTACTAAACGAATACGGTGTTCGCGTAAGGGTATTCTATTAAATATCGTTATATGCATAATCTTGCGCCGTTACGTAACTCGTGTCCATCACTTCGTCAATCCCCATCACATCTCCAACCCTCAACCACCTCAACCACAACCACCTCAGCCTCAACCACCCAACACCCCAACCACCCAACACCCCAACACCCCATCCACCTCAGATGCTCGCCCGCCGTGGCGCCGTCGTCCGCCGCAGCGCCTTCTTCGCCTCCGTCTCCACCATCAGCGGCAGCCGGCCGTCGTCCCGGAGGTTCTGCAGAAAATCCTTGCCAAACTGATAGCCCACCTGCACAATCTCGTCAAACTTGCCAAACTCGAGCGTCCCGTAGTCGTCGATCGGCGGCCGCATGTACAGACAGCCCGGCATCATCTTGGCCCGCTCCAGCGCATCCACGCTCGACACGTACGCCAGCCGCGCCTGGATCTCCGCCAGCGTCGGCGGGTTCGGCGTCGACGACAGCGGGTTCCACCGGTTGATAAACGCCGAAAACCCCGAAAGCGTGTCGCCAAATGCCTGCGGCGTGTTGTCGTCCAGCGCCCCCACGTCCACCGCAAAGATCACGTCCGCGCCCAGCGACTGCATGTGCGACACCGTCAGGTTGTCCACGTAGCCGCCGTCGAGCAGCATGCTGCCCTCGTCGCAGAGAGGCGGCACCAGGCCTGCCAGCGACATCGATGCCCGCACGTATCGCCACGCGTATCCGCTCGTGTGGAATTCCGCCCGGCTCTTGCTGATGTTCGTCGTGTTGCAGTAGTACTCCAGCCAAAAGTCCTCGATCTGCGCCTTGCCAAACGCCTTGAAGATGCCCCGGTTGAACTCGTGTCCCGTCGTGTACGAGGCCGACGGATATGTCAGGTCCAGAGCAAACCGCCAGATGCTCGCCATCCGTCCTGCAAACTTCTTCGACAGCCCAAAGATCGGCACCACGTCGGCGTGTCGCGCATACAGCGCTCCGATAAAGGACCCGATCGACGTCCCGCCGATCACGTCGATGGGAACCCCCTCCTCCTCCATCGCCCGGATGATTCCAATCTGCGCGAGCCCACGCGCTCCGCCACCGCCGAGAACGAGGCCGATCGACTTGCCGCATAGCCGCCGCGCGAGCCGCTGGAAGTCGCCCTTGTGTGGCGCGTCCGGCGAGTAGAACGGGCCGTGTCGGACCTTTCGCGACGTGTACTTTTGTATTTCCGCCTGCAGGATCTGCACCCTCTCCTTCAGGCTCGGCCCAAACCGTTTTGGCGCTTGGTGGATCGGCACCGACTCCGACCGGAATGCCATCTGCACGTGGAAATGCCCGCCGTTGATCCAGACACGGTTCTTCAGCCATGCTCGTGTGAGCCCGGACGACGAGTATCGCTCCGGGTGCAGCAGAACCAGCACCTTTCGCGCAGTAGACTTCATCCCCAGCATGAATCGCTCATACTCGCCGATCTCCGGCGAGTCCTCTGCAAGGCCGACCAGCAGAATCGAGTCCGCCTGTGTGATGCACGTTTGAGTCCATGGCGAGTTGACGTTCGTATCTGTTCGTTGGGACGAGTAAAGCATTAGCCTCAAGACATCAAACCAGCAATAATTCAAGTTTGAAAAAAGAATCAAAGGTCGAAAGGCAGTCAGGAAAAAATTAGAGTTAACGTTGCCATCCTCAGCTTGCAAAGCAAGCCTATGGAACAGATTTTCTCATCATTCAATGCCGGCGGGAAAAAAAGGAGGGGGAAAAAAACACCTCAAACAAAGCATCGCACATGACAATAAAACTCACCGGCTACATAGACAACGAGACTGTACTTTTCCTCAAGATCGGCCAGAAACTGCGACAGCTTCAGCTTGCCCATCCGGTTGAATGCATGCCTGCCAAGGTGGCTCATAATGGCCGCCTGGTTGAGTGACGTCGCCCCGTTTGGCGTTCCCACTTGGCTCAGCGCGCCCATCAGCTTGTTCCCGAACTCGACCACCGGAACACCGGCCGTGACCGGCAGGATCGCCACCGTTCTCAAGTTCTCCGTCGACGATGCCCCCTTTCCCAACGACGTCGCCGTCACCGACCCGTCCCGCGTCAGGGTGGCCGCCGGATTGTCCATGAGGTTTCTCATGCGCGACGCTATAATCTTGGAAATCTTGATCGTGATGTTGGGGTGTTCCTGCGCCAGACTGTTAAAAAGCGTCCGTGGAAACTTAACCAGCTCCGTGTCGCGGATGGCATGAAGCGTTCCCGATCGAGCAGACTCCGTGAGCACTTCCAGCTCGCCGACGCTGTCGCCTTGCCCATACTCTGCCAGCACAGCCATGCCGCCGTCCTTTCGCTCGTCCACCAGCCGCAGCCGTCCATTCAGCACAATGTAGATGGCCTCGCTCTCCTCGTTCCGGTGGAAGATCACCTGCCCTGCGTTGACCTGAAGCCACTCGAGCGCAAAGTCGATGTGCAGAATCAGCCGCGGCAAGATGTTGGTCAGCCGCTTTGCCATCGTCAGCAACACGATCGGATATCGGTCGACGATCCTCTCCAGCGATGCGCGAGGCAGGAACCCCACGTAGACATCCGTCTTGGCCACCACATCGATGAATGACCGGTACGACGACACGGTGCCGATGTATCCCGCAAGACCACCAGGTTTGATCAGAGCAACACTCCGTCTCGACCTGCTGCCCTTCTTTCGGTCGTCACCAGAGTTTGAGGTGCTCCGCTCCGTGCTGTCCTGTTGCTGCGTCTTGGTTGCAAAGGGGTTGTTGAAGGGGTCGTCCATCATCGGTGTTGCCGTCACCGACGGCCCCTTGGCACCAGACGAATCGAAAATGTCCGGCGAGGACGCATCGGCCTCTGGTATGCAGATATCCAGGAACCCATCAATAACATAGTAGAGACCCGGATTGCGTTCGCCCTGCTCAACCAGCACCGAGCCCTTTGGAAAGAAGACAATCTCAACCTCTCCAACCATGTCGTGGGCAATGCTCTGTACGCTTGGAGGACTGCTTGCTGCTACACCGCCTGAAGTCATGGACTCGGCATCGCCGTCGGCAGAACCGTTGAACGGATCCATGAAGCCGAATGCATTACTGCTGAACACGGCTTTCTGGCGCATGCTGTCATAGGAAACGAGTCGGGGCGAAGCCTCCGTAGACTCCGCCTCCCGCGGTGTCGCCGACCTCGAGTTGAAGCCGATCGCCTTGAACATGCACTGGAGGACCGACTCGCGGAAGACGTTGTCTTCGTCCAGCTCTTCTCTCCCGTCCATCGACATCCGGTTGTGTTTCGGCGTCGCAAACGGATTGATCGGTCTCTGGGGGCGAGGAGACGAAGTGATGCTGTTGGTGAGCCGTGAGTCCAACCCGAATTGTGCGTTCGCAATCGATTCTGCATCAGCGCCCACGGCGTTGCCAGAAGTCTGTGTGTTCGCCAGGTCCCCGGCATTGTCGCTGGACGTAGGACCCCGCTCCTTTGCAGCCGCACCACCCGGCTTGGACACGGATACAGGCCGTTGCTTTAGGGCATGCAGAGCAGCCTCCTTGCGCATCGTCGCGGATGATCGCTTCCGTCGCCCAGCAGCCGGATTGTGCAGCGCTATTCCTTTCCCCAGTTCGTCTTCTCCGATTCGCTCCCGCTCCCGTCCAAATTTCTCCTTTAGCCGATCCAGAGCATCTCCTCGTAGGAAATTCGGCAGTTGGCACATGCTGTACTTGATCATGTTCTTCTCCGTCTGCATGACTTCGCCAGAGAGTCCCAGGTAGCTGTACGCAGTCGCCAGCGTGACACGCTGAAAGCGCGACAGGATGACATGAACAATATGGGCAGTGGCCTTGGGGTATATGCGGATCAGCCGCCGAAAGGCACTGGCGGGTATGATTGCAATCGTGGTGTCCACGGTAGCCCGCGCAATGATGTCTGGGTGTACCGAGTTGTTCGTGACATTACGCTTTGGCGTTGGCCTCCGTATATGTGCAGGGGGTGAGTCCAGCGCCATACGCGGTACGGGTGGAAGCTTTTCGCCATTCGGGGTGGGCTGAGTAGACATGGGGTTTTCGGAAGGCTCGTTCCCAAGCGGCATCTTGGAGAACGCAGTCTGTGCATCGTGCGATAGCCCCAAGCCAGCGCTGGCCGGATACCGCAAAGAGTGGCTCCCAACAGCCGGAGTGTCTGCAGCACTGTCGTCCTCAGAATGCCGAAGGTCGATATCCTCGGTAAAAAGAGACATCAAGGAGAAGAGCGACGACATGGGAGCACCGTTCCGAACCTCGGTCAAGAGCTGGTACCGCTGCTGAGCAGGGGTGGAGCCTTCGTACTCGTCGCTAGATGCAGACTCGAGAGAGACACCACGCCGTGACTGCCCGCCGCGTTGTTGGCTATTGCTAGGTCTAGACGACTTCACAAAGATCTCAACCAGACCGTCAACCACAATGCAGAAACCCTTCTCTTCCTCAAGATTGAGCGTCTCGCCTGCGATCAGCTTCCTCGTCATCATGCTTCGGGTGAGTTCGTGGAAGACGGGTCGCTCCAGGTATCCAAATATCTTGATGGCGCTCAAGAACTCGTCAAGATAGCTGGAAAGGCCAGACTTGATCCCTTCATCGTGGGTGTCCGGGAAAAGATCGACATCCGGTTCTTTTCTCTGTGGCTCGGGCGGAAGGCGAGCATACAAGGTGAGGTAGCGATACCTTACAAACCAGCTCACGCCAGAGAAAATGGCGGCGACAATAAGCATCCTTCAAGCAGGGTCAGTAACGACACGTGATAACGGCCCAACCCCATAACGCATGTAGAAATGAGGAGGCTCACAAGGTAGTTGCATTCAACGTCACGGTCAGTGTGGTCGAGAATAAGGTGAAGAGGATGGTCGGAAGCGAGATGGTGGTCAGCTTGATCGCAAAGTACAAGATGGTCGACACCATGTGGAGGACGGCCAAGATGAGCCTCGCAAAGAGGCCTATCCAGGAGGAGGAGCCATGTTTGGCCGCAACCTCGCCGGCGGTGGCCACTGCAGAGGACAGAGCCGACGTGGAAGCATCAGCAACAGGCGCAAGGGCCTCGCTGAGCGTGGTGTCTAAGGAGTTCATCCTCTGCTGCAGATTGCACGCAGCGGTGAGAGAGGATTATAGCATGGTGGGTAGCGAGGATATCGGGCTCAGAAGAACGAGCACTCGAATATGCCTCATGAGAACCAGGCTCTATGGTAGCAATATTGGCTGTCAAAGTTTTGGTTGGCGAGAATGGAGCTCTTGAAAAATTCGCCTTGTGAAATTGGATAAAAGCTCCCCCATTATGTAAGGATCCATGTGAACACGGGTCCTTATTGTTCCGATCCATACAGCGATGAGGGCTATCAATACACCCCCCACTAATTGAATTAGGAAAATCCGTGTACAGGAAAACTTGCGAGGCAAGCAGCTGTTCAGGCCTTCGGATCGCCTCTCAGTAAGACATGAAACCCGGTGCCCGTCCGTATTTCCCTGCAGCCCGAATCTAGTAGTTAGTCGTTGTGCTGGGAGCCTGCGCGTTCGTTGATAATCGAGAGCATAATCGAGAGGCCTACGTATCCCTATTGATATAGCACGAACACCGAGCCAAATTTAATTCTCAGCCACTCCTTAGCCCCGCCTATAATTTTTTCACAATCATCCACGGCCTACTCGATCGAAGCATACAACAACCGACGTCTGCTTCCACTTGCCACTCCCCGAGTTGCCGCCGGAACCGAATACAGGACAGCAGGCATCCGCCTTGTAGACTTCGCCAAGATGTCGTTCAGCCACTGCAGATTTTACGAGGGTAGGTATCCTCCCTTGGGCCGGTGCATTGTGGGGGTTTGGGCTTGGCTGTTCGTGTGCGCAGGCACGGCCGTCGCCCAGGCATGAGGCTGACCGTCCCACAGAGAAGTATCCAGAAATAGACAGCTATGTTATGGTCAATGTTCGCCAGGTAAGCGGTAGCCCCAGGGGCGGCTCTCGCTAAGGCGAGGCCCAGGCGCGCAATATCATGACGTCGCATGCGGGGCAGACACAAAGGGCCAGCCTGCTGACGGGTGTTTGGCGCGAAACAGATTGCCGACATGGGCGCGTACGTGAAGCTCCTTGAGTACGATGACATCGACGGCATGATCCTGCTCTCCGAGCTGTCGAGACGGCGAATCCGCAGTATCCAGAAGCTCATCAGGGTGGGCCGGAACGAGTGTGTGGTCGTGCTGAGAGTGGACAAGGAGAAGGGCTACATTGATCTGTCGAAGCGCCGTGTGTCTCCCGAGGACGTCAAGAAGTGCGAGGAGCGGTACAACAAGAGCAAGATGGTGCACTCCATCATGCGCCACGTGGCCGAGAAGACGCAGACGCCCATCGAGGCTCTGTACGAGACGATCGGCTGGCCGCTGAACAAGCAATACGGCCACTCGCTCGACGCGTTCAAGCTTTCCATCACGTGTGTACACGCACCTCTTGCTGGGCAGACGCGGATCAGGCTGACACATGTGGCACAGGAACCCCGACGTGTGGAACGACATCACCTTTCCCAGCACGGCCGTGGACGAGGAGCTCAAGTCGTACATTGGCAAGCGGTTAACACCGCAGCCGACAAAAGTCCGTGCCGACGTGGAGGTTACCTGCTTCTCGTACGCGGGCATCGAGGCTATCAAGACGGCGCTGGCCACGGCCGAGGCCGAGAACACGGACGACAACAAGGTCAAGGTGCGGCTAGTATCGCCGCCGCTGTACGTGCTGACAAACACGTGCCTGGACAAGAACACGGGCATCAGCCGGTTGCAAAAGGCGATCGAGGACGTGCGGCACAACATTGAGTCTGCCGGCGGCAAGCTCGTGGTCAAGATGGAGCCCAAGGCGGTGACGGAGAGCGACGACGCCGAGCTGCAGGCCCTGATGGAGAAGCGCGAGCGAGAGAACGCCGAGGTCAGCGGCGACGACAGCGCGAGCGACAGCGGCGACGACCTTCCCGAGATTGCATGAAGCGCCGGGACGGGAGCAGCAGAGCCAGAGCCAGACCCACGAGTCCGGCCGTGGCCGGGACGAGAAAACAGAAAACAGGGGGGGGGGGGGATGCAAACCCATGGCAGCGGCAGCGGGCAGCGGCAGCTGATCTGTGTGCTGCCTATTTTGTCTCGATTTTTTTCCAGCCGATTGCGAGTAAAAAACATGGGAAGGGCGAATAGGAAAGACAAAAAGCATATGAAGACAACAGGGCGGATGGTGAGCTGCATGTATTTTGCGTATCTTGCGTGTCCTGCGTTTTGCAGATGCCACTGCTAGACAGGAGCGCTATATTGGAGCCTGGCCGGAGAAGGAACAGGCCAAAGAGGCCTCGGCAAAGGGCTTCCCAGCTCGGGAGCAGCAGAGAAGCAGGACGGAGGGAAGAGGCCATAGCTAAGATTACATTGCAAGTGATACTATGCGGGAAACGTCCAGAGAGCGCTGTGGGCATATTAAATCCGATCTTTGCGCTAAGCGGGCGAATCAGCCAACTTTTGCCATTCTGCATATTGCTGAGGGTAGAACGGCTTCCAGGGACGCAGCACAGCACTGTCCAGCTCGACAACACCGCCGTCCCGAGCTCTCTGTCTGTCTTTCGGCCTCTGCCTCTCATGGCGCTGGGCTCGCTGTGGGCGCGGATCCGGGCAGCAGGCGGCCGTGGGGGCCCGGCATCCCCGTCGGCCGGGACCGGGTTCATGCGCCAGTTCAGCTGGCGGCTGCTCGGCCTCACGACCTGGCTGCCCGTGGCCATCTGGTTCAACAGCGCGGTGGTGGAGGTGACGCGCATCGAGGGCCCGTCCATGCACCCGTTCCTCAACAGCCGCTATGGCGAGTCGCTGGACCGCGACTGGGTCCTGAACTTGAAGCTGTATGCCCAGGAGGGGCTGCAACGAGGCATGATTGTCTTTCTGAGGTGGGCCGCCCTTTTCCTGCTTTCCCTCCAGCTCCATCCTGACCGATCCAGGAGCCCGGCCCACCCCGAGGTGGTGTCGGTGAAGCGCGTCATCGGCGTGGAAGGAGACGTGGTGCAGACGCGGCGGCCGTACCCGACAGCATACGTGCGGGTGCCGGCTGGCCACGTATGGGTCGAAGGCGACGCGGGCGAGGGCCGCAGCCTCGACAGCAACACGTACGGCCCCGTCTCCATCGGCCTGGTGACTGGCCGGCTCTCCCACATCTTGCTGCCGCTGAACAAGGCCGGTCCGGTGCGCTGGTGGGAGCACCCGCTGGAGGACCGGATAACGGCCACCTCTGGAGACTGAAGGCAGCCTGTATTGCCATACTTGGCGTTTGGGTCATGGGTTTATACAGCAGAGGTGTTGGTAATCGGCACTGCATTATTACGGATTATTACGGAGTACTCTTCAAGCTCAGAGGGCCCAGACAGTACAAGCTTGCGTACTGTCGCAATGTCGGCTGCATCCTGTACTCATCACACGGAAGTCCTGAGAATACGGTAGACGTAGAAACGCAAAGCAAGCCCTCTCTCGAAATCGCACCATTCGGCCGTCGCTATTCGGCTGTCGTGAGGCTTCCTCGGGCCATAGTATCGGACATAACAGTGCTGCAACTGCCCTGAACAGGTAATTACAGAACCGCCAGGAACATAATCGGACCGCAACACGTTCTGATTGGCCAGTGGGCGTTCGGAGCGCAACCTGTGAAAAAATTACGCCTCGAAAATATGTACGTCCGGGAAAAGTCGTACGGCCCTCTAGCAAAGCTGTGGCTGCCACGCTTTTCGTGCACACTGCGTCCTCGACCGCCGCCGTCGGCTCCTGCTTCTCGGCCTCGACGAGCCCCCGCCACCGTCTTTTTTGCGGCATCGCCCGACCGGCCCGCCCGATCCAGGATCGCAACGGGAGAGGCTCGTGGCCCAGCTCAGTCTCTGCCTCTGTCCGAAGCCGAGGGCGATGGATGGTGGCCGCTGACGAGCCTGCTGTCGGAGAATCTACCTGCTAAGCGCCGGTATCCAAACACGCCAACATGGGGCCTGGCTCCGGCGAAGACGAGTACGAGGGGCGGCCGCCGTACCTGCATGTGAGTCTCTGATTTCTGCATCTTCTTCGGCTGGCTTGCTCTGCCCGACGACGACCGGTCGTGCTGACGCTGGCCTCCCGTCGCAGTCAATGCTCGCCGGCGGCCTCGGCGGGACCTGTGGCGACATGTTTATGCACTCGCTCGACACGGTCAAGACGCGGCAGCAGGGCGACCCTCACATTCCGCCCAAGTACACCTCGCTCGGCTCCTCGTACTACACCATATTCCGGCAGGAGGGCATACGGCGCGGCCTGTACAGCGGCTGGCTCCCCGCGCTGCTCGGCTCGTTCCCGGGGACGGTCATCTTCTTTGGCACGTACGAGTTCAGCAAGCGGCACATGCTCGATGCCGGCGTCCTCCCCAACATTGCGTATCTCGTGGGCGGTATGTGGCGTTCCTCTTGTGTTGGCAGCACCCCTTGACTGACCCATGTGTCTGCTGTGCAGGCTTCCTCGGCGACCTCGGCGCATCGGTCGTGTACGTGCCGTCCGAGGTGCTCAAGACGCGGCTGCAGCTGCAGGGCCGCCACAGCAATCCGTACTTCCACTCGGGCTACAACTACCGCGGCATGACGGACGCGGCGCGGACAATTGTGCGCACCGAGGGCCTCTCGGCGCTCTTTTACGGCTACAAGGCGACACTATTCCGCGACCTGCCCTTTTCGGCCCTGCAGTTCATGTTCTGGGAGCAGGCGCAGAACTGGGCTCGCGGCTGGAAGCAGAGCCGCGACATTGGCGTGCCGCTCGAGTTTCTCACGGGTGCCGGCGCCGGCGGCCTGGCCGGCGCCATCACCTGTCCTCTGGACGTGGTCAAGACGCGGCTGCAGACGCAGGTGAATCCCGAGGTGGCGGCGACGACGGCGCTGGCCGGCCACGCCTCGCCCAAGCCGGGCAACACGCCGCCCCAGAAGCGGCTCATCTCCACGTCGTCGCCGTCCACACACACGCCGCGTCCCGGGGCGGTCAGCCTCAAGACGTCGTCGGTCTACACGGGCCTCAAGCTCATCTACCGCACCGAGGGCGTGGCCGGCTGGTTCCGCGGCGTGGGCCCGCGTGTGGTGTGGACGAGCATCCAGAGCGGGTGCATGCTGCTGCTGTACCAGACGATCCTGCGCAGGCTGGACGAGCTGATACCGCCGGGCCCGCGGCCGGAGCTGGTCATGGCATGAGGCGCAGAGCCGGTCCTCCACTCAACGACACACTGTACGAATAGCGCTTCTCGACAAGGGGAGAACAAAAGAGACACGGCGTTTCTTGGCGGACACGGTTGAATTTGCTGTATATACCGCATAGACAAGGGCAGATGGGGATCTGCTAGACATAGACCTCGCATACAAATCTTCTCTTAATATTTTCAGGGAGTGAGAAGCGGGATTAGTCATCCCTTTTTTTTTGCAGTCAATTTGTACGGAGTAGAAGCCGGGCTATTGGCTGTGGCCCCCAGAAAAGCGGGACATCTCATTGGCCCACGCTTTCCTGCAAATCATACCACAAACTTTTAGAACTTCAATCTCTACATTGCCCTTCTTCTCGCTGTTCTCACCACACCATCCTGGGTGCCGACGTTCTCCTTTGGGCCTCGTTTTCTTTCTGATTTTCAATTGCCCTGTCCCTGCTTTCTTCTGGAGCTATGGCCATTGTTCTGGCTCAGCGTCTGGTTCACTGTCCCACATTTTGCTCTTGACTTCTCAACTCTCTCGACCCTCTGCCGACGCCATCATGTCGGCCAACACACCCCTGCCCATCCCGTCCAAGGCGGCTCTCCGGGCACTGCGCGGAATAGTGCTGGGAACATCCTGCACGCTCGCCCTGATCACCGAAGACCGCAGGCGCCGCATCAATACGGCCCGCAGCGCCATCCACAACGGCAACCGCATCCGGTCGGCTCGTCGATACCATTCCGACAGCAGTGCCCTGGCCAGCGCTCTGGAAAAAGAAAGCCTGGCGGCGGAGCCTAGCACGGCGCACTGGCAGGCAGCAGACGTCGAGGCGCAGCACCGCGGGATCTTGGCAAAGACGACAACAGCCTCCGCTGCAAAGGCGGCGACCCGTCCGGACCTCCTCGAGAGGTCTTCTAGCATGATGCCGTCACAACAGCGGCTACCGTCACTTGTGCAGCAGGCGGAAGAGTACAAGTCTCGTATGCGCCATATCGCGCGGCCAGAGAACGCTGCTGTTGTCGACGTGGCGGCTGCCGAGCACGTCGTAGACCTCCCTGCCGCGATTGCTCGGCTGGTCGAGCTGACATCAGCAGACAGTCCAGGCAACTTGGAAGCTGCTGTGAAGGTCTTTCATTCGACGGCACCCTCAGTTGCCGTCTCTTCCGGGGGTGATCAGCCCGTATCTGCAGGCCGGCTGCAGGCTCTGTGGGATGCTTCTTCTGCTCTGTGCAGGGCCTGCCAAGACGCGGGCCGCATGGACCTCGCGCAGGACGTCTTGCGGCTGGCAATACTACACGGGCAGCTCGACGAGGCGGCGTACTTTGCGCACAATCCCCTGCCCGTGGTGGCCTCTATGATTCCGGCGGGCGTGCTCATTGTTGCCCGAGGAGGGGGGGGGAGCAGCTCGGCGGATGCTGAGGCGCGGCACGATGCGGTTCTCAAACAGCTGCGAGATGCAGTGCTGCTGTTCCTGCCGCGCATGCCGGGGCCGCGGGCTCACTCGGTGGACGAGTTTGTTCCTCTGGCACGGCAGCTGCTGGAATGTGCCTTTGCGGTGAACAGCTCGCGGCTGATCAAGAGCGTGTTTGCATCGATGGCGGCCTACACGGGCGAGATGTCGGAGTTTCTGCACTGGTACATCTGCCGGCTGCACCAGGGCGAGCGCTACAAGCTGGTGGTGTGGGCGTACCTGGCGCGGTCGGTGGCAGCAGCTCCGCTGTCGACGACCAAGTACCTGGAGCTGGGCGACTGGGTGACGGGAGCCGCGCGGCTGACCAACTCGTCCAAGGCGGGCGAGATACTGCGGGCTCTGGCCACGGTGCGGTCGTCGGACCGGGTGATGCGCACGTCGTGGGTGACAGAGCTGCTCCACTGCCAGTGGCGGACGGGCCAGGACTACGAGGCGGTGCAGCAGCGGTTCGCGGAGCTGGTGTCGAGCAAGGGCGGGCTGGCAGCGCGCGTGCACCATCCGGACGGCGTGTACCGGGTGATGGTGCAGATTGCGCTGGAGGCCGGGCGGGCGGACGAGGCAGAGGGCTACTTTGACGAGCTCAAGGCGACGAGCGCGACGGCGGCGGGCGACATCCGGCTGCTGGGCCTGTTTGCGCTGCAGCAGGCCAGGCAGGGCGACTGGGACGGGGTGCGGGCGCAGTTTGAGGCGGCGGTGACGGCGGCGGCGATCGCGGCAGGGGGCCGAGGGCTGGCGGCCGCGGACGCGGAGCGGGTGTTTGTGCCGATCGTGAAGGAGTACACGCAGACGCACACGATCGGCGAGACGGAGGACTTTCTCAAGAGCTACATCGACGGGCTGGGGATGCCGGTGGGCCGGCGGATGGTGACGCTGCTGGCCAACGAGTACGGAGCGCTGCGCGAGGTGCAGTCGTTTGTGGGATGGCTGGAGTACTGCGCGCAGGCGGGCTTCACGGTGGACGCGGCGTTCAGCAACGCGATTCTCAACAGCTGCCGCAAGCACTGGAAGTTTGGCTTCCGCGACCTGCGCACCATGTACCGCAAGCTGTGCGTGCTGAGCCCCAACTTTGAGGACCGGGTGACGAAGACGATCATGACGCACGCGGCCATCTCGGATGCCAAGTACATGGGCCGGCCGGTCAAGGGACGCATCCTGTCTCTGCACGCGGGGTCGGCGCGGAGCGGCAGCGGCAGCGGCAGCGGCAGCGGAAGCGGAAGCAGCAGCAGCAGGGGCATCAGCAGCAGCGCCGGCTACGTGTCGCCGCTGTCGACGGCCGGCCGACACCTGGACGAGGAGAGCCTGTATCTGAGCATGAAGCAGGCGTTTGCGTCGGGCAACGTGGCCAAGGTGGTGCGGGTGTACCGGATGGCGGTGCGCGGCGGCATGATGGCGAGCGAGCGGTGTCTGAAGCTGGCGGTGGCGGCAGCCGTGCGCAGCGGCCACGGCCACGGCCACGGCCGGCCGTCGACGGCGGCCCCGACGCAGTTCGACACGGCCATCGAGCTGCTGCAGGCGGCGCAGACGGCGGGCCTGGACATTGACGCCGCGGCGGCCTACGTGGCGGTGGCCTGCATCGACGTCGAGGGCCCGGCGGCCAGCGCGCGACGCGGCCGCAACGGCGCGGCCGCGGCCGTGCAGTCGATCCTGCGGCAGCTCGAGGCCAGCGACGTGCGCGTGTCCGACATGGCGCTGAACCGTGCCGCCTTCCACGTCTTCAAGGCCGGCCACATGCGCAGCGCCGTCGCCCTGGCCCTGTCGGCCGCCAACACGCCCGTCGGCGGCCGCCGGCCCGGCTACAACGTCTGGAACTTCTCCGTCCTCGCCGCCGCCTATGCCCGCCTGGCCGACGCCGAGGGCCTCGCCATGGCCGTCGAGGGCGCCGCCGCCAGCCCCGGCGTCCTCGGCCAGCTCATGGCCTACAAGGTGCTCAAGCAGGCCCGCCGCCGCCTGCGCGCCGTGGGCGGCTTTGCTGGCGGCGAGAGCGGCGCGAACTCGTTGCCGTGGGAGGAGAGCGCGGCGACTGTGGCGAGCTCGGCGGCTGTGGCGAGCTCGGCGGCTGTGGCGAGCTCGGCGAGCTCGGCGATATCGGAGACCTCGGCCAGATGGGCAAACGACAGCGTCGACAGGGCCCTGCTGGCCGTCGAGGACGGCCTCGCCCGCGCCCGCCTCCTCCGCCGCCAGCTCGGCTCCCAGCGCGTCCAGGTCGAGGCCGCCGCCCTCGACATCATGCGCCGTGCCGCCCTCGACGCCGGCTGCGACCCCGTCGACTTTGACGACGTGCCGTTCCTGCACCGTCGTCTGTCGGCTGACTCATCCGCCCCGACCGCAAACGCCGACGGCTTTGTCAGCAGCCCCGACTGGGAGCGGCGGCCAGCGCAGCTGGTGGCCTGTCCGACGTAGATGGGTGGCACAGGTAGACAGACACAGAGCTGCTCGTAGGCTTGCCAGACTATTAGACAAGTATTGGATTACCCCACAAATCGATCTGGGCCATCGTTGCAAGCGTGCTGTGGAAACGGGCAGAGGGCAGCCGGCCTGTGCTGCTATGTATTGAAGCATGTACCAGGCGTCGACCCGACAACCTGTCGTCTCTCAAGTTCGTCCTCGTCCTCGTCCTCGTAGCCTAGCTGCTACCGTCGAATATAAATACAGAATAGAAGCCCCCCCTCGCCCCCCTCGCCCCCCGTGCCAAAACGCCGTCTCGCGGACAGGGCATGCATGCCGTGCTCGGCTCCGTCCCGAACAAGAACACCAACACTCTCTCCCATGTTCACACCCGTGCCTTTGGTATCACTCGCAAGAGGAATAGCCAGCCAAACTGAAACACACGGCCGAATCGGCGAGGACAGAAATCCGGTCCCCGCTCCAAAAGCAAAAGCCTCCTCTGGGAGGACCACACAACAAGAAAAAGCCAGTTCTCGCGGCCGAACACCGTTCTGCGTCATGCCATGTCGTCATCCTCTGCCGTCGTGGCCGCCTTCATCACCGACGACGTGATGTTGATCGAGATCTTCTTGCCCAGCGCCGGTCCCGTCGAAGCTCCGTGCCCGAGCCCGTAGCCGTGGCCGTGGCCGTTGCCGTTGCCGTTGCCGTTGCCGTTCAGAAGATCGCGGCCCGCCGAGAGGCTTCTCTTCCGCGTCAGCAGCGACGTTCCGCCGTTCGTGCTCGTCGAGACGCTGTTGCGCCGCTTGTTCTGCAGCATCAGCTTCCCCAGCTCGTCCTCCTCGTCCTCCTCGCGCCGCCGCTTCTCCGATATCCGCTCCGGTGGCCGGCTGTTCAGCGCCGCTGCCGCTGCCGCTGCCGAAGACCCCACCGACGGGCTGTTCTCCTTGTCCGAGTCCCCCACCGCCTCGCTTTCCGGCTTGCCTGCCCTGCTGGCCTCTGCCTGCCCTGCCTGCCCTGCCCGCCCTGTCTGCCCTGTCTGCCCTGCCTGCTCTGCCGGCTCCGCCTGCTCTGCCTGCTCCGCCTCCTCGTCCTCCTCGTCCTCGCCCTCTTCGTCCGACGCATAGTCCACCAGCTGCTTCAGGCTGGGCGAGTCCCCGTGTGGCCGCCCGGCACTGCCCGCCGCCACCAGTGCCGCCTGCTCCGGCTCGTCCTCGTCGTCTGTGTTCCAGTACTCCTCGTCCGGGTCCATCGCGATCGGCTCCATAAGTCCACGCCCTGTCCCGTTTGTCGACTGCACCGCGCCTTCTGGCTCCGTGCTCAGCAGCTGCTCCGGGTTGTTGACATGGGTTATGGCTGCCTGGTTTGGCGGGTATTTCCCCGCGAGCAGGTCGCTGAACGTCTGCATGTAGCTGAGCGCATGCAGCTTTTCGCGGTACACCTCCACCAGGTGCTTGGTCAGCTCGCCAAGATCCTCCTTGGTGAAGAAGTCGAAAAACTCGAGGCCCGCCGAACAGATGAGGTTGTCTCGCGGCATCGTCCGCGCCACCAGGTCCAGAATAGGGTCAATCAGCCTCTGGTGCATGATGTGCTGATTGTAGAACTCGTCCCGCATGGCCACAAGCTGGCGGAAGAAGCGGACGGCGACTGGGGACATGTCAGCAATCAGCAGTCAGAGGAGACCAGTGGCACGGGTGGGATCCGCAGGCGCCTACCAAGTTGCAGATGCTTCACACGACAGCTCAGCAGCTGCACGAAGCGGAGGGCAAGGTTGTGCTGCATGATGAAGAACTTGCAGCGGTGGTGGTGCTGCCGGATAAAGAAGCAGAGGATGTCGTTCAGATAGCTAAAGATGCCGTCGTCGAGCACGGAAAACTGCAGCTCCCGTCTGCCCTCCAGGTCGATCAGGGGCTTGAACAGCCGTGCCGCCGAGCGGTCGTAGAAGTTGTCGAGGAAGCGGTCCTGCATCGGGTCGGACTGCAGCATCTGCTGCTGCCGCATCCGCTGCTGGACGTCGCCGTTGGCGCTCTTGGCGCCCCCGCTGGCGCTGCTGGCCGCCATGATCTCTGCCGCCGCCAGGCTGTTCGGCAGCACCGGGTCCAGCAGCACCTTGAGCGCGTCCGAGATCTGCGACTTGATGCCCAGATCCACCTCGACCAGAAGCAGGTCGATCAGCGTGTCCGTCAGCTGGGCCTGCTGCTCGTGCATCTGCCGGTAGATGGTCTGGCGGATCATCTGCGGGTCGTGGTCGATCATGGACACGAGAATGTCGGTAGCACCGACGCGAACAGACACGTCCGGGTTCCGCAGGCCAAAGTTGATGACATGCAGCAGTCCGTGCGAGAGGAAGTTGTTGTACAGCGTCATGCGGGCTGGCGGCTGCAGGTTCTTAGCTATGGAGCAGCACTGCTGGATGAACAGCACGGCCTGCTTCTTCCGCAGAACCGCCTCCGTCGGGTCCGTGAAGATGCCAAAGAGGTCGCCGAGAAAGCCGGCGTTGCTCTGCAGGTGCTGCACAATGTCCACCTGGTTGAAGAAGATGAGCGAGTTGAGCACCGAAAAGGTCGGGTCGTCGAGGATGCGCGCCAGGACGACGTCCTTGAGATACTGCAGCCGGTACGTCTGGTGGATCTTCTTCCGGATCACCTCGTCCTGGATCCGCACGACCTCCTTGTAGCGGCCCTGGTTGTTGAGCCACTGCCGGTGGTTGGCCTTGTGGCTGGGGAAGTCGGGGTCGTACTCGAGCGCGCCGACAACGCCCAGCACGCACTCGTCCGACACGGCGTGCTCGATGATGCTCGTGTCGTTGAGCAGGAGGATGATCTTGACAATGTTGCAGAGGTGGTGCAGGTCCGGCAGGCTCTCCAGGTCCTCGGCCGTCTCGACCAGCGGAATCAGCTTCCGGATGTAGTCCTCCGACATGATGCATCGCGCCAGGGCGTCGCGTCCCCCGGCCGTCGCGCTCATGATCCGCATCGTGTTCTCCAGGTCCTGAAGGCTGTTCAGGTCGGCCGGGGGGAGCGCGATGGTCGGCGCCATGTCCATGGCGAGGTCGTCCGAGAGGCTGTCGTCCGGCATGGCCGCGCCCATCGTCTGCTGTATGTCGCTGATGAAGTTCCTGCGCACCACACGTTAGGCATGTCCCCGTGTCGCGATTCTCCCCCATCTGCCCGGCCGCCACGAGACTCACCATATGAGCAGACATCCGTCTGCCTCCTGGAAGCTCAAGGCCATGTCGAGCCCGGTCCTCGGCTCCGTCCAGACGATGAGGGTGTCTGTTGCGGCACGCAGCAGCAGTAGTTAGCGGAACTGTTACAGACCTGTGCGTATGCCATCGCCATGGGATGCCGGTCGCGTATCAAACATGCCTTGCTGCCTCTGGAAGCCATCGTCTTTGCTGATGCGAGTCTCGAGGAGAAATCGCTCAGGCTCGTCCTCGGACTCGACAATCACCCGCGGCTCCTTTTCGTCGCCATCGTCGATCTGAAGAGCACAGCGTAGAAACAGTCAGCATGCCGGTCGGGATGCAGGGGCAGAGGAATATGCAGCCATGGCAATGCGACACACGCGCCATGACTCGGCGCGGCCCCGTCGCCGCGGCAACACGGGTGCTCGGGGGCAAGATGGAACGGGCAGGACATGGACATACGTTCACATAGTCCGCAGAACAAAAGCCGGTGCCGCGGTCGAACCAGTCATTGTTTCGGAGTTCGTAGACCTTAACTCGCTTCCGATCTATCGGCTGATGAGGCACTGGCTGTGCCATCATCAAGGATTCGCGCTGCCCCTCGGCGTCGGCGGAGGGGAGGCGGCCGTAGATAATGTCTAGGTCCGGCTGCAGCGAGAGGTCGGTGTCTGCAAGCGTGATCGTCGCCACGTTTTCGGATGGGGGGGAGGCTGAGAGTGGATGCGCACGCGCGAGTTTGCGATCGCGGGCGCGTGTCAGAGGCAGCGATGCCGCGCCGGCCTGGTCGCCAACGATGGGCAGAGCCTCGGCGAGGAGGAATACCGCCCAGGCGTCAGGAATTAGGGGGGGGGGGGGGCCCGAAATCAGGCAGAGAGGACGGACGAATGGCCCGGCCAGGTCAGTCGTTCTCGCAGAGGCGTGGCCGAATCTCCGGTCCGCAGGGCAGGCAGGCAAAAATGGGCAAGGATGGATGAAAAGGAGGCGAGCGGCAACGTCGTGGGGCCGCAGGGACGGACGGCTGATGCGACGGATGACAGAGTCGGGCGGCGGCGACAACGACGCGAGTGAGCGGTGGATGGAGAGAGGAGAGAAGATGCGGATGGGCAAAGACTAGAATTCTAGTGGGTCATAGGCAGTCGAAACAAAGCAGGCCGGGTGGGACAGGGGGTTGGAAAGGCGGTTAAAAAATCGAGGAGCGGCCAGGCGAGGGCGTAAACGGGCCCGCTGGGCGGTCGCAGGAGGGCGTCGACGTCGGTCGCTGTCGTCGCTGTCGTCGCTGTCGTCGCTGAGCCGCGAAAACGGGCGATGGGATGGACCAGCAGCAGGCGGGAGCCAGAGGGGTTGGTGGTGAGGATGCGAGCGACGGGGCTGTCGTTTGTTGTGGCTTGTTCTTCCGCTGGGCTGCACGCGCACGGGGCTGCGGGTGGGTAGGGATGGGAAATCCAGCTGTGGCGATGGCCCGTGGTGGGATTGGACTCCGACGGTCGTGGACAAGCCCGGGAAAAAAAAGTTTGGAAAAATGGGAAGACCTTGCTGCGACGGGCCTTGTAGCATCCGTTATGGGTCGTTAGCGCTCTCGCACCTGACGTGACGCTGCACAGTACTCGAGACAAGGGGCCGTGGCCGTGGCCGCGAGTCGGACATGCGAGGACAGGACGCCGGGCCGCGCTGGGGCCGAACTGGCAGATGAGGGCAAAGTCTGGCAGTTGTCCTGTTCGTTTCGCGTCTGCGATCGCCATATTCTCCTGGCCGGCTTGGGAAAGAAGCGAGCTCACGTGTCCCGCCGCAACAGGCAGGAACGCGCCTGATGCGACCCATCCTTCCTTCCAACTTTTGGGCCGTGCGAAAAAACTGGGTCCCGCACTGCCCGCAGCTACCCTGGTGCCTACTCCCGGGCAAGTGGCCAGCCCCTTTGTCCCTGATCATTGACCCGCATATGACGTTGCTCGGATTTCTGTCAGCCATGAAAACGGCACATTGCATATTATTACTCGTGCTCTCTTGATCAATAGTCCGTGTTAGCTCTGTCGCATTTGCCAGAGCCTGAAATGAATATCCAAACAGAATAACGCGGCCTCGTTTCCTTCCTCCCCGTTGCCTACCTGGCACAATATTGGCATCCATAACAAAAGGCAAAGGTCATAAATTGAGATCAACAGCTGGGTTGAGAATAGTGCATCCTTTGAATCTGTCCCTACTCATACGCTGAACTTTGTTTCAACGTCCTCGTTGTAGCACTGAAGTCCCCTAGTAATTAGACCCTAACCTCAAGATCTAAAGATACAGAAAGAATCTTGGCCAAATCTTGATCACGGCTGGCTCCCCACGGAAATGAAACGCAGCCGAGGCTATGCGCGTCAATTTGAGCAAATGGCCAGTTGCCCGGTACCCATGCCGGCAGGTAGCCTTTTCTGGTCAATTGAGATAGCACAACTCTCATCTGAGTCTGATGGGACGGCTGTGTTTGCTAGCTGGGTCAAACGGCGAGTCCTGGGCCGCTATTGGAATGAAGATCCGAGTCTTAAACGACGAGATAAAAGCGCAAAGTGTCGTGGCAGACTGACAATCTTGACTTTGAACTCAAACAGCAAAACAAAGCACAGAGACCATAGTAAATACCTGGGGAGTGCCAGCATAAGGTGTTGAGGTTCAACAAGAGGGGGTGCGATGAGAATCGGATACAGAGATCAAAAGGGTGGCTCAAATAATATGTGCGTGAACCTGTGTTTGAGCCATCGGCGATAGAGCATCTCTCCAGTCATGTGCTTCTTGTTTCAATCCCAGAATTGAGCGTTCTCGTAAGATACGCACGTCAAGAATCCACGGAAAATTTGGGGTTAAATTCACATACGTTTATCTGTAGCCTCGCTTTTACCAGGAACTGTCTGTGCGTATTTTTAATCTCTCTGCACAATCTATCTCTGGATAGATTTTGAGGCTTGCTAAATAACTCTAGAGAGGACAAACTCTCAAGCATTAGCATCAGGTACTTGCCAGAATATGGAAGAAAGACATTATCTTGCAAGGCTTGATAAAGACCCGCGAAACATTCTGCATAGCATACGCTTTTCAGCTGAACAGAGCGCAATCGAGATTGACAGAAATGTCTGGTAACTCCATTGGGTAACCAGCTCATGCTAGGTCTTACACGCGCTGCAGATACCCAACTCACAGGATTGTTGTCACACACTCGCTCACGCCATTTTGGGGTCGGTGCATGCATATCACTGCATTGGACTCATGCTGCCCCAAAAAATGCACTTTTTCTCGCTACATTTATTGGTTGGGACTCGATATCACACCACATGTAAAGCATACGTCGTCAAGATAACAAGTGCGTGCATGCTTAAATTAGAAAAGTCAATTATCCACCTAGTGGTCTAAAACATGTACAAAACGTTGCTTCTTTACAGCTTTATGACGTGGCTCTGAAATAAGCACGGGTTTCGGAAGAAGATGTGGCTGTCGTTGTGCACCACACTTTTAAAAGGGAGGGGGGGTTGCTGACTTGATTGCTCGCTTTCTTTTGGGACTTAGTGTATGGAGCTGATGCCAGACTACGAGTCTATCTTTCTCGGTAATATTTTATCGTCTCATAGAGACGGTATCATAGATACGACCCTTGAAGCAGGTTCTGCTGCCCAACAGAAAAGCCAAATGAGGCTGAGAGGTTCTTGCTCTCTCTACCGCTACTGCACTGCAGGGGGGTTAATATGCGCACATTGACATTTATTTTGGGTAATGGCTGTCACTTTGACTTTCGATTTTTATGCCGGGGCTATCTCGTTCTCGTAGACACACACCACCTTGTGTGCCTATAAAAAGGTGCACACCCTCGTACGGAGAGACACTGAAGTGGATGACCCCATGACCCATCGGCGTGCATTGCATCTTATATTGCGCACTTGTCCCCGTTCAGAGAAAGGGCAAGCGTAGCCAGAGCAGAGAGGATGCAGCTGTGGCGTCTCCTATCGGCACCTTATTAAAGCACGACTGGTTTCTATTTTGAGCCGACGAAATGGGCGTTTGGAACTCGCTTTTTCTCGTATGACTCCCCACACTGTCAATGGAGATGGTGCCCTTGACAGACTCGAACATTCACCCATTTCACACTATAGGGGTATCTTACACCTGCGCTCTGTGATAGGTTGCCCGCCAGCAGAAGGACCGTAATTCAATTGACCAGAAAACTGAAAATGGGTGTGGTGTATTGTCAGCCACTCGGATCTGTGCAGGGAATGACACGCTTCTCTACACCCTAACTGGACCATCGGCCAGATGGGCTGCAAGATATGGGGCATTAGCTGTCTTTGCATCGGGCTGCCTAAACCTGTACTACTGGGATCTGGCCCGTCGTAAAGGACAGGGCCAGACAGAGGCAGGCGGCACTTTGCATGGCCTCCATGGGCTTCAAGGATGGATGGAGTACGAATAGGGCTACATGTCCCGAGAGCCGGAAGGGCACAAGCCGATAGTATCTTGCCATACGGTCGCGGGGCTTATTGCAAGCTCCCTCGTAATTATTTCCGTCCCTGTGCAACCTCCACCATGTACCTTCCCGACAAAACGCCATCATGTACCGGACGCCTTCTACTATGTACGAATCGCCGGAGGGAAGCAGGGAAGGCGGGAGAGCTGACAGAAAGGGAAAGTGCTAATACGGGTCAAATCTTGTCAGAATGCAGGCTTTCAGGACATTGAGGATCTATGACACGGCAAGTAAAAAAGCCACGACGACAAATGTGACGGCCAGCTGACTCTGCAACTGCGGCTGACTTCTTGGCCTATGACTTGGCCCAGGCCCAGCCTTCATCAGGAGTCGACGTTATTTCCCCATTGCGGATCCCAGGCTACTCGCCATCCTCATTGTTGTTGGCACCTCGGGTAAAAATCGCACATGAACTACCCGCATAATATGCTTGCGATGCTTGAAACACCATGCAAGGACCACATACTCCTGCGCAATGTCTTTGGATACGACTCTTGTTTTCAGCTATCTGCGGCTGGTGCAGACCGTTCCATTGACCCATACCGTCTTTGAAACAACACACCAAACGATCTATGAGTGCGAGCATAGAAAACAAATACATACTCCGCAATATACGGGTGGAAGGAGAACTTCACCAATCTGTCCCCACTGCGGCCGGACCGATCGTATCGCCACATTTTAGTCGCCTGGGTCCCCGCACACTGGGATGGAAAGGTGATCGGCGTGTCGAGGAAGTCGTCCTCGGGGGCGCAGAGCGTGCCCGGCGAGACTGAGACAGCATCGACAAAGATCACCAGCAACTAGTGCGACCTGCTAGCCATACAGAACGTGGTCGGGCCAAAAGCATGGTCAAAGACAGCAGGTCCCGTGTGCTTTGTGAATACGGCCCAACTATCTCCCGGTAGCGGAACGTGTCCATGACAATGACGTTTCGGCGAATTTTCAAAGTCCGGGCTGTCAATAATGCACGCACGCTGCACTTTGGCGCAAGGGACTCGTACGAGCACGAGTATTATGAAAGCGAAAACATTGATTCGCATATCGCCCATGGCGACCCACACACACTATCCTGAACGGGGCTTTCCTGATTGGGAGTTTGACACGCACTCACTCAGTAGGTCCAGGCAGCCAGCTGACTCCAAGGCGCTATAGATGCTAAAAGATAGGGGCATATTTCGCAAAGTACTCCGTACTACAGGATGTAGCACATCCTTTCGTTCGTGGCTTGCCCAGCCCACCACGCATTCCTACGATGCGCATCCGGCTTCTGCTCCTCAAAGTATGATAACATACATTTGAGCTGCACTTGGGCGGGCTTCATCTGCATGTTCGAATTACGGAGTGTCTCAACCACTCATTAGCACTCCTTTTGCAGAGTGCGCCCTTCAGTTCTTTTTTTCCTCGGGTTTCTCGCACTTGCAGTCATTGACTACGACAAAGCTATGCAATAAATACTCGTACACGCACAAGTACAAGACGTACTCGTATTAGTCAAGCCGTCGTCTGCGCCACCACCACCCTGGGTTGGCCATCTGGGATCGTGCTCTATGCGCACGCCCCCCCCCCCCCCTGACAATAATGGCATTACCCACCACACGGCTTCCACAAGAACCTACTACGTATTAGAACCTCCACTGAATAGGAAGCTCTCTGTTCCCTATCTCATCCTTCAAGGACACGGACTGTTCTGTTTTCCGATACCGCCCAGTTCTTTTAAAGTCTTGACATCCCCCTTCAACTTTCACTCGCTCTTGGATCATTCCCAAGTACCCAGCAAGTTTTCCAAACCATCCGCCCAAATTGTGTGGATATTATCTTACCAGTCGGCGGTTCTTTCGGTCCTCGGGCAACCCAGACACCAACGTCGCAGAAGCACCGTCCTCCCTCCATCTCTCGTCTTCACCGAACCCCTCACTCGGCCGGCCATGACGGTTTTGAGCATCATCAAGAGAGGCCGGAAGGCAGCAGCAAAGGAACAGACCGAAGCCCAAGCAGAGAAGCAGAACGAGCAGCCACGAACGAAATATCGACACATTCCGACCCATGCAGCGTCTGATGCCCTCCTCGGCGCCCCATCCGGCTGGAACCGGGAAGATGCCTCCAAGATCCGCGAGCACAACCGGAGACGCAGTGCCATACAAACAGACGGCCAAGGAAGTCGGCCCGCATCGGGAAACAGCATGCTGAGCCCCATGCACGGGAGTATGGCCCACAGCTACAGCAGCGGAACTATGGGCGGTGCCAGCACTCCCAACAGTGCCAGCAGCAGCAGCAGCAAAGGACCTGGCCAGTGGTCACGATCCAACAGCGGCCTCTCCAAGGTGTCGTTCCCGGCCAGACCAACCAACCCGGTGGTGCACATGTCGCAAAGCTACAGGAGCATGGATGCCGAGCTGCGCAGCGACGACTCGTTCATGACGGCCGTGGCGTCCGGGTCCGGATCAGCCCATCGCGTCTCCGGCCCAAGGAAGCAGGGCGACTATGCCTCAAAACCCCCACCACAGCACGTGTCGTCCCTGATGCCGCCGACATTGTCTGTGCCATTGTCGCCTGGTGGCCGGGGAAGGAAAGGTGCCTCATATTCCTCGTCCGCGTCGTTTTCCTCAATCACTTCCTACACCTCCAATACGAGCAACTCTTCCGATACGTCTCTATCGGACAATCAGCGCGAAACGGAAACATTGCCAGGATCAACAGAGAAAGGCAAAGGGATATATGTGGGCTAACGCGCGTGAACCCTTCTACGACAGACTCGATTTTGTACGACGACATGGAAGTTCTCGAGATGAAGACTTTCACCAGCTCACCAGCAGACGGCTCTGGCATCACGGTGCCAGGCGACGACATTCCGTCGGTCACACTGGCTGGACAGCAAGAGCGGCCTTCGCTCCCATGCTCGCACTCACCTACACCACGGTCACGGTTTAGCAGAATGTTTCGCAGCAATACCGCTGCCGTCGCTGTCTAGAGGTAGAAGGTCGTTTGACCATCCCCTGCTTTCTAGATGCATGTTTTGGAAGCGACCCTGGAACCACCTACCTTTTCTTTTATACCACTATGGATTTTGGGTCAACAGCATGCAGCATTCCCACCATATTATAGACAACGACGAGATTTTTTGGGTAAGATGGAGTATACGCATATGGAGCAGAACGTAGACGCTTCCGGTTCGGTCAACCTCGTTTCAAATTTTTTTCTCGTTACGACTCAATGACAAGTCACCCCCTTCCAGTTAAAATATCCACCAATAAAGCAACCTGATGTTACATTTGACCTAGTTCACCATCAACCGACTGTTTGTGCCATATTCCAGATGAAGTCCAATGCATGTTTTGGACTTTCCCAGTGAGAATGCTAAGATAGCTTGCCTTTTTTCCAGATCATCTGCTGCTGACGATTTCTCCACATTTAATACTTGCTTCCTAGCTACTCGACTACTGTCGGCACCAAAGAGAACAATGGAAAGCGGTATGGCCGCGCGCTTGTTGGGCAGCCAAAAGTCTGGCATTGCGGGGATTGCTCGTATACGGAATGGAGGGTTTACAGCTTCCATTGTAAAATATTACCCGTCGATTAGTTTAGGCTCGGCTGTTGGGTCCAGGCTTCTCCGGCGCATGTGTATCAAGGACGATAGTGACGTCTAGATCCGTTCCAGGAGCTTGTCTGCCATCCATTCACCGGTCGGGTTTGGACCGGAATACCGATTGGGCTTCTCTACGGCCACCGAGCCGCGCGGCGGTTTCCTTCTTGTCTTTGTTCCAGGGCGAGCAACGTGGGAAGAAGAGAGAAGGGGCCCACAAACCGGAGATTTAGAGCCAATGGCTCTGGCATTCGTTTGCGTTGTTCCGAGGCGAGCGCACGGTTCGCAAAGGGCCGAGTGCAGTAGCTGGGCAATGCTGGAAAGGGCAATAGGGACTGGCAGACTATTCGTCAGAGGGACAACGAGAGAGGCCGAATTTGGGGCGCGAGGGGACAAGCAACTGCGGGCGCGCCTCTCTTTACAGCTTAGTGTATACCATAGTTTTTTGATGCCTTCTTAGTCTGGTGATGTGGCGTATGGGAGACTAAAGACGGCGGAACGAATGTGGGGAGGCACTTGTGCTCAAAGAAGTAGAGGGGTGAGCCTAGGGTCCACGTGTGTCGGGGAAATATATTCCCGATTCCATTCTGCCAAGGCGGTGTGAATTTTTTTCTGTAAAAAAAGTCGACAAAGGTAAGTAGGAAAAAAAGCTTCTTCACATGCGGAGAAACCAAACTAAACCACCATTGCGCAACTTACCTCGCTTTTTCAGCTTCACATCCACAGTCACCGGCAGTGAACCTTCCGCAGGCGAGCCACCCGACGGATATACTATACCAACCTCTCGCTACCGACTCTCCGTACACTTTTCCCCTAGGGCAAATTTCTTTTTGGAAATCCAATAAAATGTCTGCAAACAAGGAATCTGCTGGTATGTTTCCCCCTGCTCCGTGTCTGCGATATGTCGAGCGCCCCTCGATACTGACGCTTCTTCCTGCTCTGCAGCCTGGCCCCTGGCCGATGCGGCCCTCACGCAGGAGATCCTCGATCTGCTCCAGTCGGCGACGCACTTTCGCCAGGCCAAGAAGGGCGCCAACGAGGGTGAGTTTTTTCCATTGCCGTGCCTCGGATGCTCTCCCCACCCGTCGTGCGTCCTGTTGCTGACCAGCCTGTCCTCTGCAGTGACCAAGGCGCTGAATCGCAACACGTGCGAGATTGCGATCCTGGCCGCGGACGCCAACCCGCTGGCGATTCTGCTGCACATCCCGCTTCTGTGTGAGGACAAGAACACGCCGTACGTGTTCGTGCCGAGCAAGGTGCAGCTGGGCCGCGCGTGCGGTGTCAGCCGGGCCGTGATTGCGGCCAGCATCAACACCAACGAGGCCAGCGACCTGGCGGGCCCGATCAAGGCCCTGAAGGACAAGGTGGAGCGTCTGGCCATCTAATCTAGTGGCAGACTGGCGAACGGGGCGGCTTGCCGGACCAGCCCTCTAGAGAGAGGCTGGCAGCTGAAAATGGATAGTTAATTGAAAGTCGCAATGCGACATGTCGACTGTCTGAATGCTTTCCTTGTGCATCGGCGTAGTTGTCGTGCGGCTTGGATGACTGATGCCGAAGAATATACAGTGTGCTGTGTGAAGAAGCGTAACGTTATACTGTATGGCACAGTGTCCACGCATTATTGCTTGGCACGGCTGTCAATGCACGTCCATTTGGGACTAGCTCCTTATTGAAGTGGGGGCAGTGGGGGATCGGCAGGGATTGTGGTGGAAAATAACACGAATTGGACAGCAGGAAACAGAAGCTGCCACCTTGCTCTTAGGGCCCTGCATGAGAGCTATCCCATACAAGTAACGGCGGATTCACGACTGTCGATACTACGCCGTGCATCGACAGGCGCTCGCATCTTGCAAAGACGCCCTTTCCATCATTCTTTTTCGATCTCTCGAGCAATCCGCACAGAGCCGCTTTCTGCTCAGGATGCGCCACGGCCGTTCTTGCGCAGCCGAGACCAAACACGGGAGCAGAAGGTGAGCCGGAAGCGAGACGACGACGGAGACGGGCGGCAGAGAGACGAGCCAATGGCGGACGCGCTTCGCCTGGTGCCCGAGCTGGCGGACGCCGTGTACGGCGTGCTCTGCGCGACGCCGGTGCCGGTGCTGGTGGCGGGGGTGGCGGGCCTGCTGGTGGTGGGCGTAGCGGCGGTGTATGTGCTGCTGTGTCTGGTGGCGCCCAAGCCGCGGCAGCCGCTGCCGTCGGAGAAGACGTACCGGACGAGCGACGCGGCGGGCGGCACGGCGACGCGGCAGCTGCCGTGCTGGTACGACAAGTGGCTGGCCGAGCGACACCTAGCGGCGGCGGCGGCGGCGGCGGCGGCGGCGACGACGACGACGACGACGACGACGACGACGACGACGACGACAGGCGGGGAGGCGAGCATGATGACGGGCGGAAGCGGCGAAGCGGGCGGCTACGACCTGAATGCCATTGAGCCGGCCGAGGTGGCGCTGACGGTGGTGGTGCCGGCCTACAACGAGGCGCTGCGGATGCTGCCGGCGCTGGACGAGATGGTCGAGTACTGCGACCGGCGGTTTGGGCGGGCCAAGACGGACAGCAGCAGCAGCAGCAGCAGCGAAAAGACGTTGACCGGCTACGAGATCCTCATCATCGACGACGCCAGCTCGGACGAGACGGGCGAGGTGGCGCTGGCGTACGGGCGGCAGCACGGGCTGGACGACGTGCTGCGGGTGGTGCGGCTGGGCCGCAACCGCGGCAAGGGCGGCGGGGTGACGCACGGGTTCCGGCACGCGCGGGGGGCACACGTCGTGTTTGCCGACGCGGACGGGGCGTCGCGGTTCGGCGACCTGGACCGGCTGCTGGAGGGCTGCGCGATGGTGGTGGACGCGTCGGGCCGCGGCGTGGCCATTGGCAGCCGGGCACACCTGGTGGGCAGCGAGGCGGTGGTGCGGCGGTCGGCGCTGCGCAACTTTCTCATGAAGTCGTTCCACTTTGTGCTGACGATCCTGACGCCGCCGGCGACGTCGCGCATCCGCGACACGCAGTGCGGCTTCAAGCTCTTCAGCCGGCCGGCGCTGCCGCACATTGTGCCGTACATGCACACCGAGGGCTGGATCTTTGACATTGAGATGCTGATGCTGGCCGAGTCGGCGCCGGCCACGCCCGTCGTCGCCCACGACGGCACCGTCATCGGCACCAGCCCCGGCATCAAGGTGGCCGAGGTGCCCATCGCCTGGCACGAGGTCGACGGGAGCAAGATGAACCTCGTGCAGGACAGCATCCGCATGGCCATCGGCCTGACCGTCCTGCGCGCCAGCTGGATGCTGGGCGTGTACCGTCGGCGGCTGGCCTGAGGGGGGGTAGGGGGGGTGGATAGGAGAGGGGGAGACACGAGGGACGAGAAGCATGAGGACAGCGCAAAGACAGATCACGTGAGCGCTGAGTAACACGGTTTCATAGTCTGGCATTTACTCGTAGCGCTCAATAGGACACGGACCAGTTGGCGAAAAAGTCGAGCATCTTGCTGGTGATCATCTTGGGCGTCTTGCGTATCCTGGCCTCGAACATGTCGGTGGTCATGAGGACGGGGCCGGCATCGGGGCCGGCGCCGACATCCTGCTTGGCCTCGAGGCCGACCTCGCGACAGATGCCGACGACCTCGGCGCCGGAGAAGTTGTCGGAGAGGCGGGCGAGGTGGTCGAGGTCGAGGTCGTCGCTGACGCGCATGCCGGCGGTCCAGGTCTCGAGGATGGCGCGGCGGGCGGCCTCGTTGGGCGGGGGGACGTAGAAGTGGCGCTCGAGGCGGCCGGAGCGGAGCAGGGCCGGGTCGAGGGTCTCGGGGCGGTTGGTGGCGGCGACGACAAAGACCTTGGACAGCGGCTCGAAGCCGTCGAGCTCGGACAGCAGGGCGGGCACGACCTGGGGGCCGCGCACGGACGAGGCGCTCTTGTCGCCAAAGTCGGAGCGCCGGCCGGCCACGGCGTCGATCTCGTCGAGGAAGATGACGGCCGGGGCGGCGCGCTTGGCGCGCTCAAACAGCTCGCGGATGCCGCGCTCGGACTCGCCGACGTACTGGTTGAGCAGCTCGCCGCCCTTGACGGAAAAGTAGTTGAGCCCGCTCTCGGTGGCCAGCGCCTGTGCCGCCATGGTCTTGGAGCAGCCCGGCGGCCCGTAGAGCAGGTAGCCGCGCGGGATGAACTTGATGTAGCCGCGGTACCTCTCCGGGTGGTTCAGCATGTCGACCGCGCTCTGCAGCGCGCCCACCAGCGCCGCCTGCCCGTGGATCTGCCGCCAGTACACCGGCAGCGGCTTCACGTTGACGCCGTCCATGCGGCCCGGCGTCACCGACTGCAGCGCCAGCTCAAAGTCGCCGTCCGTCAGGTGTGGCGCGTCCGGCCCGGCGTCCAGCCGCCGGGCCCGGTGCTTGCGCACCGCCTGGTGGAACAGGCTGCGCAGCTCGTGGCCGTTGAAGGCGTGCGTCTTGAGGCTCAGCTCCCGGATCATCGTCGCGCGGGCCGCCGGCGGCAGCGGCATGTCCAGCGACCGCAGGATGGCCTGGCGCGCGTCCGTGTCGGGAAACGGGATCGTGACGGCGTTGTCCAGCCGCCCGGGCAGCCGCAGCTCGCCCGGGATGTCGCGCGTGTAGTGCGTGCACGTGGCGACGACCAGCAGCTGCGGCGTCGGCTGCCCGGCGCCGTCGTCGGCCGCGCCGCCAAACGCGTGCTGGTCCAGCAGGTCGCCGAGCAGCCTGACCACGGCCGCCCGGTTCGTCCGCTCTTCCGCGAGCAGCTTCTGGATGTCGTCGATGGCCACGATGCTCGGCCGCTGCTCGGCCGCCTTCTGGAAGATGTCCTGGATCGCCGCCAGCTTCTCGCCCGGCTGGATGTGGAACACGCCGCCCCAGTCCGAGGCCGCCAGCCGGCCCAGCAGCAGCGTCTTGCCCGTCCCCACGTCGCCCTGGAGCACCACCGCGCACGACTCGCCCGGCACCCGGTGGCCGACGGCCGGGTCGAAGAAGAGCAGGAACTCGTTCAGGAGCGCCACCGTGCTCTCCAGCCCGGCGATGGGCTCGAGCTGCAGTCCCCGCGGCGCCCTGGCGACGGCCGTCGACGCGGCCGCGGCAGCAGCGGTCGCCGGCCGCAGCGGCAGCGAGAGCGAGAGCGAGAGCGACGGGAGGCTGACCCGCGTCTGGTCCACGGCAAAGCGGGCGACGTTGTCGGCACGGCCGTCCACCGTCCTGACGGCAAAGTCTCGCCGCGTTCGCCGCCGCTTGACGTCGCGCAGAACCATGCCGGGAAACACCACCTCGGCCGCGTCCAGCTGCTCCTCGATGTGCTCCATCCACAGCGGGATCTGGGCCGGGTCCGACGCCATGGCCACGAGGCCGTCCCGCTTCGTGACGTCCTCCACCACGATCTCGGCCGCTTCGGGCACGGCGGCGCCGCCCCCATTCTCGGCTGCAAACGTGATGCGACACCTTTCGGCAGCACCAAGGCCGCAGGCCTCGCGGAAGGCCTTGGACACGCGGGCTAGGTTCTTCCGGAGCGGGTCGGGAGACGCCCAGAGGCTGGCCTCGCGCCTCACCGGGGCCGACGCCCCATCGCCGTCAATCTTCTCAACGATGCACAAGCGGCCGCTGTCGAGCGACCCGGTCAGAAGGAGCAGGTTGTCCTTGCTCACGAGGATCCTGCTGGAGGCCTTGGTCGCCGGCTCGCTCTGGTAGGAGGTAAGGATCACCTCGATGGACTTTACCATTCTGAGGGGGGTGGGGGGGGGGGGAAAGAAATCAAAAAAATGCAAAAGGTTGAATATTCTGCTGTCGTCGTTTTCTATCGCGCTGCTGAAATACAAGGTACGGCCGGTGAAGACAATGGCAACGTATACAGACCAAGTAGACGGCCACTGCATGTAAGACAGCACCAAGGAGAATGTCAACAGACGAGCCCGGATATCCAGAGCTGATCTTTGGAAAACTCTCTGTAATTTGATGCACTACTACAAGGAAGGCAAAAAAGGCAAAAAGTGGATGTATATTTGGAGGAACCCGATCTGATTGGGTGTCACATTCACCGTGTGACCCACACAGTGTAAAGTCATACCTGCACTTCCACTGCAATTCGGAGGCGCCAAAAAAAGCACAAACGACAACATCGCCTACGATACAGCACTGCCAGCCTGCCCACGGCCTAGATGAGGGTGTGTGAGGACAACCGACATCCTGATGCCCCCTAGGCAGCGGCCATACTCCCTGCTGCGACAGCTCCTGCGGCAGCAGGCAAAGGCGTCTCCTACGGCGCCGCAGAGGTCATTTGTCCGGATCAGCGCACCGCGCAGACAGCAAGATGTGGGCGGCCGCGGGGGTTCTAAGCCTTGCCGGTCCCTTTTCGCAGAGCTCTTTCCAGGCGAGACACGAGAGCCGGGCACGCGTGCTGGAGCGGTCGGAGAGGTTGGAGAGGTCGGAGAGGTCGGAGAGGCCGGAGAGGTCGGAGAGGCGGGTGCAGGAGTGCGCCTGGACGATGGCGAGGACGACCGATGGCGGCTTCTCGACGAGGCGAGCCGGCTGAGGAGCGAGGGCGACGGGGGCCGGGATGCGCCGACGGAGACGCGCGCCGCATCGGCGGCCAGGGAGAGGTCGGAGCCGACGGTGCTGGTGCTGTCGGGGACGACGCCGTCGCTGCTGCCGAGCGACTTTTTCCGCATCGCGCCGCGAGCAGCCGCGACGACGACGACGGCCGCGCGAACCGAGGACCACGTGGACGGCTGGGCGGCAGCGGGCGGCGGGCTCTACAAGGTGGTGCAGGACCGGGACCCGGCCACGCTGGCGCCGCGCGGCCGCTACTTTCTGTACTTTGGCTCGTCGGAGGCCGCCCTGGCCTATGCCCAGGAGGTGCGCGACCTGCACGGGCTGGCGCGACGGGCGGTGCAGGCGCCGCGACACCGCAACCGGGGGCGGTTCCGCGAGGCGGCCGGCAGTCTGGGCGAGACCGGGAGCGGCGCCGACGAGCAGGAGGCCGCGGCGCTGCGCTCGTTCTCGCTGCTGCCGCCGACGGCCAGGCTGGATCTGGCCATGTACCTGCCCGACGGCACGGCGACGACGGCGACGACGGCAACGGCAACGGCCGCGGACGGCAGAGACGACGACGACGACGCGGCCGCGGCCGACGCCCGCACAAGGGTGCTGCTGGTGCTCGAAGACGTCAGCGGCGGCGGCAGCGACCACGGCACCAGCGGCGGCGTCGCCACCATCGCCGGCGTGCGCGACCTCCTCGCCGCCGACGGCGCGGCGCGCAACCTGCGCTGGGCCGTGTCGCCCGGCCTCAACGGCATCGTGCCCGTCCGCTGGCTCGTCGCCGAGCAGCGGCGCCTCCGGGACGAGCTCTACGCAGACAGACGCAGGCTGCACAGGGACCAGCAACAGCAGCCTCGGCCCGCGCGAAGACTGCCGTTTGTGCCCGCGGCCGGCCTGCCCGACCTCGCCGCCAAGACCGACCAGATGGACGACCACGCCTCCTTCTCCCGCTTCGTCGTCACCCTGCCCGACGTCGTCGAGGCCCGCCGCTTCGTCCGCTGCTGGCATCGCCGCACCGTGGCCCTGCCGACGGCCACGAGCGCCGAGCTGGACGCCACCGCCCTCGTCGATGCCACCGTGCTGTGGTAGCGACCGCCAACGGCCGGCTGGGGCGATTCACGTTACTCGCTGCAGTCGCTGCAGTCGCTGCAGTCGCTGCAGACGCCGGGCCGCGCCCAGAATTCAGAAACAGTGTATTATATGCCGAGATCAAAAACCAAGAAAATAAAATAATAAAAAAAACTCCATGACCGCCAGGTATCTGCTCCTGTTCTGCCCGTCTTTCCCGTCCGCTGCCTCGCATGCACCCTGCTGCATCGCTGCTTCGCTTGTCCTCCCGTCTCCCTCGCATACCCACCGCCGTCGTAGTCCTGAAGAAGACCGGAGTGCGGACCGGGTGTCGTGCCTTGTGTCTGCCGTCGTCGTCGTCGTCGTCGTCGTCCATCCACCACCACTCCCCCCAGACCAGGCACTGCCCCGGGGGGCTGTTCAGGAAATGAGAAAAAAAAAGAAAAAAAAAAGCCAAACGGGAGCAGTTGTCCATGTCCCCAAGATCTAAAGAACAGCAGCTTTCTTTTTTTTTTTAAAGAATCGAAAAGAGCCTTCCATTCTTCCTCATGCCCAACTCAACTCGCCCCCCTTCCACCGCCTCTCCAGCATGACCGGTGACATGTCGACGAGTCTCTTCTCCGTCGTGTGCTGGCGAGGGGAGGGGGGCTCGCATCACCTCTGCCTCGCAGCCGCCGCCTCGCAGCCGCCACCTAGCAGCACTTGCCGCCAAGGCCGTTGGACTCGCCCGAGCTGTTGACGTTGACGCCCGCCGATGTGCTCTGCTCCGTCTTGGCCGTGTCGATGATGCGCGTCTTGATGTCCGAGGCGAGGCTGTAGAAGGCCTTGTCGATGTTGATGCCGCTCTTGGCCGACACCTCGAGGAAGGGGATCCCGAGCTCGTCTGCTAGCTGCTGGCCGCGCTCCTGCGAGATGACCCGCTTCTCTTCCCAGTCGCACTTGTTGCCGATCAAGATCTTGTTGACACCCTCGGTTGCGTGCTGCTCGACGTTGGAGAACCACGTGCGGATGTCTGGCTTGGTTAGGAGAGAGAGAAGGGGGGGGAGAGAGGGGGGGAGAGAGGGGGGGAGAGAGGGAGGGAGAGAGGGAGGGAGAGAGGGAGGGAGAGGAAGAGAGGGAG
>JANSMH010000026.1:0-157415 GCA_029299595.1 Grosmannia serpens
TTTATCTCTATCCATCTATCTCTATTTATTTATCTTTATCTATCTATCTCTATCTATCCATCTTTATTTATCTATCTTTATTTATCTTTATTTATTTATCTTTATTTATTTATCTTTATTTATTTATCTATTTATTTATTTTTATTATTTTACTATTTATTTTGCTATTTATTCTACTATTTATTCTACTATTTATTTTATTTATTTATTTATTCTAATTAATCTTTACGTTTTTATACTATACAATTAAATATATTAACTACTTTTAAAATTTTAAGCGCTATTAAGCGGATTAAAAACTAACGAAAAGCTTTAGCATGTAGTAAATACACGTTAAACGCTACGTAGCAAACTTTTCTTATAACAACTATTAAATTGCTTAAAAAAAGTAATAAATTGTTATAAAAACGTTTTAGCTAGTAGTAAGGGAGATAAAGAAAAGTTTGTAATTTCTTATAGAATGTTAATAGCCGTCTAGGGACTAAGCCTGCCTTTTTATGTACAATTTTACTCTTAATTACAGCATTGTTAGAAGTATAGCATTTACTTTACGTTAATCTTTTAAATTAGTAGGCATTAGCTAAAAAGCCGCAAGGCCTTTGTAATCTTGCTAACAATGTCTTTTTAAAAAGAGGTTAGTAATAAAGCTACTAGTTTTATACAACTGTTAATATAGTAGTAAATACCAACAAGCAAATAAACAATGTAAAACCGCCTAAAGCAAGTAATAACTTAGCCGCTATACTATTTAAAAAGCGGCTTTTTTTAAAAGTTAATTGTAAGTATAGCGACAATAAGGATGTTAATAATAATAATAGCAACAATAACAATAGCAACAATAACAATAGTAACAATAATAATAGCAACAATAACAATAGCAACAACGACAATAGCAATAATAACAATAGCAACAACAACAATAGCAACAATAACAATAGCAATAACGACAATAGCAACAACGATAGCAACGGTAGTAAAGAAGGTTAAAATAAAAATAAAGATAAAGATGCAAACAAACTAAGAGCTAAAGACAAACTAAAAGCTAAAGACAAAGTGCTATAAAGCGCTTTAACTAAACAAGTCTACTACCTTTTTAAGATAAATACTATTTAAGTGCTCTATTCTACTAAACGTCCTAACATTTTATTAACCATTTTACTTTGCAAAGAGCAAAAACCATTTATAACATTTAGTTTAACTAAGACATTGTTAATATAGTTTTTAATAAAGCGTTTACAATTAATGTAGCTAGATTCTATACATTCTTACTTTTCTTTCTATACTCCTTTATTCTATATTTTAACATAACTAACTTAGCATCTTCTAACGTAAAAAAAGGTTTATTTACTGTTTTATTCTACTATTATTAAATATCCTTAGTTACTTATATTAATCTTGTTAATATAGTTATTGTCTTTAGTAAAAAATTGTACAATAGAACTAGCTATACGTATATTAACGATAATTGCAATAGTGCCGTTATTTAAGTAGCATTGCTTAATATCCTTATAAAAGCTTTAAATTAGGTTGCCGCATAATACTCTAATCTACAAACATATTAGTGTTTTAAAAGAAATATTATCTTGCAAAAAGCAAGTTTAAGCTACCTCTTTCTTGCATATTAAATAAAGTTGTTTAAGATTAAAGTTTGTTGTTCTTATTTGTTTTATAGTCTTCGTTATAGCTAGCCGCCCTACAAGGCGTAATGGATAGTTTTTTAAAAGGCCTTTTTTAAGTTATTAAAAGTTGTTTTATTAACTTAAATATCGCGCCTACAATAGGTAATAAATAGAAAGTTAGTTGCAATTAGGCTTTAGTTATAAGCAAAGTTGTATAAAAGTGTTTAATTTAAGGCGTTTGCTACCTAACGATATTTTCCTACCTAACGGTAAAATGTTAGACTAAGTAACAACGTATTAGCCTACCCTTTAGTGCCTTTTATGTTTACATAAGCTTTATACCTTAAGCAACTAATTAATATAAAACTTTTTCCTTTATTTAAACTTGTCCTTAGCCGTCTTACATTTAAATAAATAACTATAGACCTACGTAGAATAAATAAATAAATAGATAAATAGTTAATAGATAAATAAATAAATAAATAGATAAATAGATAATAGTACACTATAGTATATGTTTTAGTTAGAAAAGATAACGCTAATATAAAAGCGGGGTATAGTATTAATTTTTAAAAGGTTTAACTTTCCGCCTAACCTAGCACATGCAATTATAGCTAATAAAAAAGGCCTTTCTTTCGCCTAATTCTTTAATATCTTGCCTAAATCGCTTGTTTTATAAAGGCAAGAATGTAGTAAAATTTCGTAGCGCCTTATACGGAACCTTTTTATAAGACGGTTTGTTTAGCGCCCTAGTTTGTAAATTAATACACTTTAACCCATACATAACTTAATACAACATACAGCTATAATTGCCACACTATGTGCTAAAGAGGTAATTTAACCTTAAATAACAACACATACTTTTACGTTGTAAAGAACTGCATTATATCCTTTAACCTAACACTGCCTTTTACGCATTGTATAAAAATAAATGTAGTCTTAAAGAGGCAATAGGATCGATATAAAAAAGCTATTAAAACAGACTATATATACATTAATACTACACTAGCTAAAAGGCTAACTAGTTAGGTTATTTAAGCAGCATTATCTTAAAGTGTACTTTGTACAAAGGGGTTGTTTACTTGTTGTACCGTTTATTTTCCCACTATAATTAGCTTCTAGCACTTTAATCTTTTATAAGACTGCATTAAGCGTAGTCGCAGCCTATAAATAACGTAGGATGCTCTAGCAGCTTAGCGTTGTAAGTTAAATTTATAAGGCAAGACGAAATGCTTATTTTTTACACCTTAAATTCTTAAGTTTTACAGTTTTAAAACAGCTTAATGCCTACTATACCTAGCACTATTTGCAAAACGTCTTATATACGGCTTGCATTGTTTATTTATAGTAAGTTAGCAACAATAAAGGATTTATAGCATGTAATAATAAAGATTAGTTTAACAAGTTATACTAGCTTAAGTAAGGTTATATACATAACCATCTTAAAAGAGTAAGCAACAATAAAGTCTTTTTTTTTCTTTTTTAGGTGCCCTATTAAGTCTTAGCAACTTTTAGCTCTATACATAATAAATTTAACAAATGTTTTTTTTGTTGTTTTAATTTTATATAAGAACCTCCTAGGCCTTTATATAAAATGCTTGTTTTCGCTAGTCTTTTACAATATATACATAAAAACGTTATGCCTAAACCTAGACTATAAGGCTAGCAAAAGGAAAGTTTTGTTTTTTTTAAGCAACATTGCGCCTTTTACTATATTAACAACAACTAGCAAAAAGGGCCACTATACTTATTGCCCTTACTTCTTAAGCGTTTACACTAACTTAAAGATTTTAAAGTGTAAAAAGTGCAGCAAACAATTCTACATCTATTAAGCAAAAGACTATAGTTACAAATATAAAAAAGGAGTAAACGCGTTTAAATAAAGGATCTGCTTTATTCCATGCTCCTACAGCGAACAGTTCTACCTAAACTTAGCAGTAGATACAATTAAGCTTTAGCTATAAGAGTACAGGCTTGATTATGTTGCGTACTAACGAGTTTTAAACTTTAGCACTAAGAGTATTGTAAAACTTAAAAAAGGGGTTTATAAGTTAAATTAAAATAAACTTAAGGACCTTACTAATTAACTAGGCTAAATAGGCGTAAACGATCTAAAAGTGGATAACGCTGCTAAACCCTTAAATAGTGTTGTATATGTTAAGCCCTATAGTAAAAAGGGCAAGCACGTATACTTTACTTATAAGAAAATTAAATACAAAACGAATTGTAGTAAGTAGAAATAAAGTAAAACTATATTTAATTTTAGTAAGATAGTCCCCTTTTACTAATACTAGTATAACGGCATACAGTTTTAAATGTATACGTTGTTAAGCACAAACCTTAATAAAGACTATAAGCTAAAAGGGAAAGGAAAGGAAAAAGGAAAGGTAAAAGAAAAGGGAAGAGGGAGATAAAACTAAGCAGTACTTTTTGTTTATTAAATATAAAATCTTTGTTTTAGTTACAGCCTTTACTTTATATACACAATACTACTAATTACTTAGTAAAATGTTTTAATAGCGTTGCCACTTATATTTCTTAAATTTAGGAAGATTTACATTACCCTTATTAGCCTCTTTATAAACGTTAGTTATATAGTAGGCTAACATATAGCTTACAGCTACAATAGTTAGACGCTTAAGCACTACTATATTTAGCAAAGTGTCCTTTTTAGGCCTGTTAACAACCTTAAAATTGTTAACAATAGTAGTAAATCTATCTATTTTACCTTAAAAGCTAAGTTGTATTCCTATAAGAGGGTTTTTAATCTACTATTCTTAATATGCATACTTACGTGCAAATCCCTACTTAAGCGACGGCTAAATATTTAACTTAATATAATCCTTTTAAATATAGCCAAACGGCCGCTAGTACAGGCCCATTTTCTAGCTAGTAGCTTATAGCAAGTAATTAAGGCAGCAGCAAAGGATATCTACTTGTAACACAAGGTTTATTACATTTAAGTAAAGGGTGTATAGCGCTATACAATCTATATCTAAGAACGAGTTTAAAGCACTTGTTTAAGCGGCTATAGTAATGTTAAGCTACAATATTGCTGCTATGCTATAGCCTTTTTACCCCTTAGCCGTCTTTAGCTAAAGGACCATTTACTTTAAAATGGCTAGGCTGCTTAAAAGGGTCGCCCTAAGCTACTATAGTGCAATGTAAGGACAACGTAGGGTAAAGGCTTTCGCTAGCATAACCACTTCTTTAAATTCTATAAGTGGCCATAATATGCTAAAAATACCTTTAAGCTATAAGCTTACAAGGTTGCATACAACGTTTAGCTACTAAAACATACTCTATAAAAAGGTCTTACAACTAAATTTATTAGCACTAAGGGTTATATAGTATAAAAGATTTAAAACAAACTAGCAAATTACTATGCCTATTTAACAAGAAGCTTTTAGCAACATAGTTAACAAAGTACGTTTTTTAAAAGGCGTAAGAGCTAGTTATAGCTTTAGTTGTTAATTGTTATAAAGTAGTAAAGTAAAAGATGTAAAGAATGCAGCTATGTATACAAGCAGCGGCTTAAATAAGTTCTTCTTTGCTAAACAACCTTTAAGGGGGTCTTTGTATAGCCTAAACCAGCTGTATAGTTTAACTAAAAGCTTAGTAGCTTTAAAGGAGCTTAGCGTTAGTTTGTCTAGGCTAAAGCGTATTAGGTTTTTAAATAGCAAGACAAAGCAAACATCTATAAAAGCGCTAGCCATCTAAGCCAAAGGCTAAGAAACGTGCCAACTAAGACTTAGCGTTAGGACGGCGCAAAGCCACTGTATAAGGTAGTACAATGCACTATATAAGTTAAGTACATACTTATTAACGCGTAAAACATATGCAGCAGCAAGTTTTAGCAGTAAGTAGGCTTTAGTATAAGTTGCCTTTTAATCTTAAAGTTTAAGGAGTTTTATAAACACAATGTAGAACTAGCACAAGGTAAGGATAGTAAAACCTTTTAAGGTATTTAGCAAGTAAGTGCTAGTGTTGGTAAGGGACAGCTAGCAAACGAGTAGCTTAAAGGCTAAAACAACAAGGCTCTTCTTAAGACTATAAGACACTGTTTCCTCTATGTTATCCCCACTTAAGCGTTATCGCTAAAAAGCTACTTTATTAATAGTAAATGCTATTGTGTGCGGCAAAAGGGCTAAAACGTCTTTTAATATAATAAAGGGATTGTAGGTACTATAAGGCATATGTATTGCTAGCATAGTTTTAGCATAAGACACAAACCTTTGCTAAGTGCGCCGTACTATATAAAACATATAGTTAATCTTAGTAGTTGTTAAAATAAGAAGGTTGTTATTGCACCCTACTAAAGGGCCATTTGTATTTAGCGGCAATAATAATAATAAAGACAAAGAGGAAGAATGTTTATTTAATATATTACTAATTTTATTATCCATCTTCCTATTTATAAAGGTAGGTATAGTAAAGCTGCTATAATAGTGCTTTATAGGCTTCTTTATATTGTTCGTTATAACATAGCGGCTAGTTAAAACCTAGTAGCAAATTTAATTAAAGGCATTGTAAAAAGACAGTTGTTTTCTATCCTTTAACCTAGCACTACCTTTTAAGCACTACTTAAAAATAGCCTTAAATGCCGTCTTAAGGTTGGCTACAGCACTACAATGTATTGTAAGCCACGGCGTTTGTTAAAGCAACAAGGATATTAGCTAAAGAAGTTAGAGCGATCTAACCATAGTAGTGTAAACCTAGTTGCAAATCTTGTTATCTAGCTTGTTGGCTAAGACGGCATTAAGGAGAGGTTGGATACAGTTAAAAGTCCTTAATGTTTTTAAAAAGGATTAGTTGGTTGTAGCTAAAAAAGATTGCAATTTTAAGTAGCAATTATTAAAATGTAGCGAAAAAGACCAACAATGGCTTTGTAATAAATGGCAAATTAGTAGAAGAAAAGGGGTGTGTAGAAAAAACGCGCTAGACGGGAAAATAAATGGGGCGTGGCATGGGCGCGCCTAACAGTTTTCCGAAATTTGTAAACAGTTTTCTGAAGATAACGCTTTGTGATAAAAGAGACTTTAAAAAAATGTCGCCAACAGCAGTCACCCCGTGGATTTTTACCACTAAACCACCAACGCTTGGCAGGTACCCGTTTAAATAATTACATAAGAGGTTTAGCCTATATACTTCCGCTGCTATAGTGTAAGATTACAGAAAACTGTGCAGGAACCTACTTTGTAAAGGAAGCTTACTATCTTGGCAGTTATGTAATTTACAGTCTTCTCGTTTTAGGGTTTTCTCGATTTCCTGTTCTTTTCTTCTCTTCCTTTCTTCTTCCCTCTTCTGACTTTAACTTTTTGCAATAACTACATTTGCCTTACATTTTGCTACAAAATGGACCAGTCGTTCTTTTCCCTTGTCTAAGAAGAACTTTCAGATAAAGTACCTCTAATTCCGACTTACAATCTTACCCTAGAAGAGCTTCTAAGAATCCGAGACGATGCAAATAAGCGGCGTCCGCTTCGACCTGTTTTTAGCGACAGTCACAAGGATGCATTAGCCAAACTCTTGAACAGGTGGAAAGAGTTTTGCAAATATACAAATCTAGAATGGAAATCGGAGCTGGCCTCTATATCCTATTTAAACAGAGGGTTGGTTGAAAGTTTTGTGTTTTTTCTTAACAACTTAAAGCTTAAGGAATTAACGCTTAAGTAGTATTTCTAATGTGCGCCAACACAACATGCTGGCCCAAAAGCTAGACGCGATACTGCGTTGGATGAAGATTTACGCGTTAGTTGTACAGAAATATCACCAACTTTACTACGAAGGCCGCTGCGGCTGAAAGCGTTTCTTACGGGGTTTGTGGCTAGCGCCCCTTAAAGTTATAGCACTCCACCTTAAGGCGGCGACTTATGCGACGAGATATTTATCAGAGCACCACTCTGTATTCTATGGTCACGGAAGGGCAAGCTGTATACTTCATCGAAGACCTACAGACGATCCTAGATCTGATCGCTGCAGGTGCCCTGCCAATGCTCAAGGGCCCTTAAAGACACTGGCATAAGGCTTTTCTGTACTGGCTAGCTGCTGAGGAAGAGGGGGAATCTTTCGTCACGCGTCCTGAGCCATCCTTACTGTCGCCACTATCCTCCACACTTGAGGATCCATCCACTACCAAATTACGCCCCGTTTCCTTTGCTCTCGGTCTACCTGGTAGATCCAGCCAGTGCTGTTATGTCCTTCCATTTGGACTACTTGAATGATGTATACAACGGCAAGTTACGGTGAAATCCTACTTGAGTCTCCCAGAACCGCTAAAGAGACCTAACAGGGAAATCAGCGGCAACGCGACCCTCACGTCCACACCAGAGTTGGCGAGGACCCGGGCTATCCACACACTTTGGACAACACAAATGTGGCCATCACGAGTTCTGCCGCAGCCAGTAGAGAGGAAACAGTTTGGGTTTTGATTTTGCTTCTCACGATCTGGATGGAGTTTGCCGAGCTGACAATACAGAGCTTTGATAAATCGGTACGCTGCATTGCGGCATATACATGGAAACTGTTTTGTTCCGTGTGTAGGACGGCATACTCGTATAACCTTTAGATCGTGTGTCGTTTTTGTCAAATTAGCCCGTCGTGTTATTATTACCCAATACTAGAAGCAGTACTCTGTAGTTACAGACCTTTTATGCACGCTATCCTGCAACTACGAACATCCACCTAACAACAACAGTTTGCAGTTAAAAGATATCCATTGATAAGACCTACGTAAAAATATGACCTTCCGTCCATATTAAAAATTTGTCGGCTAAACGTCCGTGAGGATGGTTTGGTCGACTCCCCCGCATTTCCGCCACTTTCCTCATTAGATATCGCCCTTGTAGTTTCTCCACTGTCCCAAAGCACCTATGCAAGCTCGTGCTGTGCTGCTAGTTGGTCAGGATGGTCTTCCGTAAGCGCTTTGTCTCGAATGGCAACAACATGCTTCCTTGACGCGGCCGTCTTTACGGAGACATAGGCCAACCATATACCACAAATAAAGGCCCTCCTCTAAATTCACTGCCTCGATATCTCGGAGCATGTACAGTGCATGCGGCAGGTAGGATCTCCAAGTGTCTTAATTCTCGTAGTCGCTTACTAGAAATATGTCGCTTACATGCCGCAGTGCAATGCTTGCCACCATCTCCATGCGACCATTTTTCTCAAGCCAGCTGCAAGTTGCCATGTGAACCAAACTGTGCATGTCAAACACGTTGTCGTTGTTAGACACAAAGCTGTACGCGCAAAGATCAAAGATGGCGTTGCGAGTAGTCACGTTCGACCCATCCTTTGGCAGTAGAGACCACGAAATCCCCTTTGGCTGGATTTGAGACAGGAATTCGAGCAAGGCAACCGCACCAAGGCTCGCTTTCTGTAGATGGTCGAAGGACACCAGCCAAGTAGTAGCGACGGCATGCCGTGACTCCTTGTATCGGTAGCTGTCTCAGATCTCTTTGCCAAGCAAGTCCAGTCTGTCCGCATTGGTGCCACGTAACAGCTGGAGGTACTCCGCGGCCGGCAAGTCGAGTTGCTTCATGTACGCCATGGCCTGCGAAATGGCAAAGGGAGGCATTCGAGAAGGTTCGACCACTGTCACTTCTTGGAAAGTATTGATAGAGACTGCCAAGTGTGCCGCACCCGAGGATGAGCTCGGGATCGTCTGCGTTGCCGATGATGAGAAGCCACTCGCTAGCAGCCTCTGAGCTGAGATGGTCGTGGACCAGTGTCTTGACGTCTTCATTGCCTGCACATTCGACTTGGTCGCACTACACCTTCCCCTTTTAAGCCAATAGTGAGTGGATATCCTATTGTTATTTGCAGAGTAATACGGATCCGGAAGCCTTTCTTTTTTTGTATACATATGTTTTATAAATTTAAAAAAAAATAGGCCACACCTGAATCCAAGGTTAAGGTTATCTATCATCTTGGAACGGTTTGGCGAGATCAATCGCCGTGGCTTTGTGAAAATGTGGGGAAAAGCTTATAAAGCTATCACTATGACTACTGCGGCCTAAAGGTGCAGCACGGCTAAAAACTCTGCACCGGACCTACATTCACAGTGGGCCCGGCCAACAGAAAATCACCAAGCTCGACAAGAAGGTGCCTAATACGTCTACCCAACACCGCTACATCGCCACAAAGGTGGATCCGTGTCCCTTTGCTCGTGACACGGCCATCTCTCGTGTCATGTCTAAGGTCAATCGCTGGCTGCTACGTAGCCCTAGGCGATACGAATCAAATCGACGACACCAGATCTGAGCGTTCTACCCACTCCCTCGGCTGTGTCACGCAAGGAGCCAATTAATGAAATTAGCATTTGAACAGAGATTGCATATTAACTATTAAGCATATCATACCTTGGTTGAACCGTGCACGTTCGTGCACGTTTTACTGGGATTCGTCCCATACTCAAAGCCTTGACCTCCCCGAGATGCTACATAGTAAATTGCTAAAACGCCTTTGAGTTATTAGTGGCGCGACTAAAAGGAGAGGTGTCAGGGCACGTGTGGGGGATGCGCTTAGTCAGAAATACTTAGTCAGATAGGATTCCTTCCATCCCTGGGGAGAGGACCACCAAGAACTTGACGACGTACACCGCACGTTTAGCCGTACATACGATATTGCAACCGATTTCCGATTTTTACACGAGATATCACGTTTTCCCTCACACCAGTGACTAGGGTCAAAGCGCTACCACCATGTCGGTGTGGGCATTTATTCTACACTATATTTAAATCTCCACTGAGAGAGCTCGTATTCCTTGTTGCCGGTGCAACTGTATGTCATCCATCCAAGATAAAGAAAGGTCTACTGGGCTCTGCTAGATCAATAAGGCAGGTCATGTATCAATGAAGCAGGTCCCTGTCGTGTTGAACTGGCTCAACACGAGGTACATAGCGGTCCTTATCGGCTTGGCATATCGATGGTGACGGGACCTCGGGAACAGCATCATCGCGGAAGGCTGCTGCGGAAGACTGCGGAAAGCTACGGCTATGGTGCTCACTTGATCGTCGAGATACTCTGGAAAATGCTATAAAGAGCATGTTGGGGCGTTCTCCATATGTATGCCATGCTGGAAAAGAGGGCAACTTTAGCTGTGGCTAGCCAAGTCCAGTAGAAGGACACACTCCTAGACTCTTGCAATATGCGAGCAGACCTGCTTTTCACGTCGGCGCTGCTGCTCGTCGGCATCGATGGCTCCCGCGTCGTCCGCCGCACAGCGAACGATGCATTGGCTGACAGCCAGCCGTCCAATAGGACGGCCGTGGCGCCCAACAAATTCATTGTGGAAGTGCAAGCGGGCGCCGACAAGCAGGCGCTGATCCAGGACCTGGAGTCGCGCACCGGCAACACAGTCGTCAACGTTTTTGACTCGCCAATCTTCAACGGCTTCACGGTCGAGTCCAGCAGCGAGAACGCAGACACACTCCAGGCTATTGGTGCTGTTGCCAAGGCATGGCATGCTGGCATCATCACTCTGGCACCGGTCAAGACTGGCTTATTATCCATGACCGGTTCCTCAAGCACGTCCGCGAGCAGTGGATCCTCAAGCGGCGCCTCCAACGGTTCCTTCGTGGTGCCCAGGGCTCCCAAGTACAGCGTGCACGAGATGACGGGCGTGGATAAGCTGCACGAAGCCGGCATTTATGGGCACGGCGCCATAGTTGCCATGATCGACACGGGCGTGCAATATGACCACGAGGCGCTCGGTGGCTGTCTGGGCCCTGGCTGCAAAGTGGCCAAAGGCTACGACTTTGTCGGAGACGACACGTACTGGCCGTATCCAGGCTACAACAGGACTCCCGACAACGATCCCAACGACCAGCAGGGTCACGGCACCCATGTGGCGGGCATCATTGCCGGAAACAGCAGCGTGTAAGTGGGAAGAATCTAAAAGAAACGAAAGAAACCATGTATGAAAAAGACAAGACAAAACGCGGCAAACTCACTCTTCTGCACTATAGAATTACGGGTGTTGCCCCCGAGGCCACTTTGTACTCTTACAAGGTGATTGGCCAGGAGGGCGGCACGGAAGAAGACATCCTGATCCAAGCATTCCTGATGGCTTATGACGATGGGGTAAGAACAAAGACTCATGACTTCTCTTTTTCTACCCACTTCATATTTGACTGACTTGGTAGGCCGACATCATCACTGCCAGCGTCGGCTCCGACGGTGGATGGAGCACCGACGCCTGGGCCACGGTGGCCTCGCGCCTTGTAGAGGCCGGCGTCGTCGTCACCATTGCGGCCGGCAACAGCGGCGACACCGGACCCTTTTACTTGAGCTCTGGCGCGTCGGGCGAAAACGTGCTCGCCATCGCCTCCGTCGACAACACGGTCGCCGTTGCGCGGCCCTTTGGCGCCACGTTTGTCCGCGCAGACGGCCAGACCAACACGACCGTGCTGGGCTACCGGTCCCACGACCGCCTGTTCCCGGCCGACGTCAAGGGCTGGCCGATTGTGCCCATCAGCCTGAACACGAGCGTGACGGGTGACGCCTGCCAGCCGCTGCAGCTGCCGACGAAAATCGGCGGGTACAGCGACCTGTCCCACGTCGTGCCTCTGGTGCGCGTCGGCGGCTGTGAAGACTACGTTAAGCTGGGGAACCTGCACTACGCCAATGCGTCGTGGGTGCTGTACTACATGGACGACGAGCCCATTATCGGCTGGTCTGGCGTAGGCTGGACCAACACGTCGTGGTCCCTGATCTCCAAGAGCGCGGGCCAAGGCATGGTCGACGTCATTGCGGCCGGCGGCAACGTCACCGTCGACTTTGCCACACACCGCAACGAGTCGCAGGTTGCGATGGAGGACTTTGGCGGCGGGCTGCCGTCTTCCTTCACCTCGTGGGGCTCCACGTTCGACCTGACCCTCAAGCCCGACATTACCGCGCCCGGCGGCCACATCCTGTCGTCGTACATCAGCGACCCCGGCGTGCCCGCAAACGTCTACCACGAGCTCAGCGGCACTAGCATGGCCACTCCCTACGTGGCCGGCGTGGCCGCCCTCTACATTGGCCAGCATGGCAGCCTGCGCGGCACCAAGGGTGCTCTCGACCTGCATGCACGCATCATCAGCTCTGGCCGTGCCTTGCCCTGGTCCGATGGCACCGGCCACGACTTTGGCCACCTGGCTTCGCCTTTGCAGGTCGGCGGTGGACTGCTGGATGCCGTGGCCGTGCTGGACTACCATACCCAGATCTCTTCGTCCCAGTTGCCCAAGTTCTCGCTCAACGACACCCACCACTTCTCGCGCTACCACAACATTGACATTGTCAATACCGGCCCGACCGATCTCGAGTACACGTTTGACGTCGAGGAGGCCGGCGGATTCGAGTCGTACTGGACGGCCGAGGCCGCCGACCAGGGCATTTCGATTGTGCCGCGGATCAAGGATCTGGACGAGATTGAGCCCTTTAACATTTCCACGCCCGTAGCGCTACCGCAGGGAAGATTTGTCGTCCCGGCCGGGCATACCAAGACAGCACAGTACGTTGTTGTACAATGGAGAGAGAGAGAACCTGGCGGCGTCTCCTACCGATAAACTAACAACTGTGGCTAGCATGTCTTTTGATATCCCAGACGGACTGAACGCGACGAGAATGCCAGTCTGGAGCGGCAAGGTGGTCATCAAGGCGAGCAACGGGGAGCAGCTCTCGGTGCCCTATTTTGGTATGAAGACATGTCCACAGACAACGACAGGATCTGAAGGCCCAGTCTGCATGCGCTAACAAACATCTTTTCTTTAGGAGTCGGCGCGAGCATCGAGCACACTTTTGGGGACGTCTGGTACTCAGAGGCTGGCTTTCCATTTTCAATGTCGGGCGTGAATAAAACGTATATCGAGGACAAATCAACGTAAGCCTCAGTGTCGTGGAGGGACGGAAAGTGAGAAACCCCCACCTCTGACTCACCATGACTGCAGATACACTTTCAACCTCTCGCTTCAGGCCCAGGACTTTCCCAAGATCCGCTGGGTCCAGCAATGGGCATCGACCGAACTTCGTTGGGATGTGAGTTTATACAGAACACAAAGCCCTGGCTGGATCCTGACACGCTGACAACCTGATCGCGCACAGATCTTTGATGCCTCATACGCCGAACGCAAATGGAAGTACCCGCCCGTTGTCGGCCAGGATCACTTTGTCGGCTCCGTCGCCTGCTTCGACTGGCAGCAGGGCACCAACTACCCGAACTTCGACCCGGCAACCGACAACCCTAACAACACCGTGGCCTATCCTATGCACGAGGTGCTCCGGGACGATTTGTACGAGGCTTGGTGGCTAGGCCAGCTGGCCAACGGCTCGACCATTGCGCCAGGCACGTACAAGATGCGCTTTGCCGTGTTAAAGCCGTTTGGCAACCCGACGCACTCGGACAATTGGAGCATCTGGCAGACGCCGGACATTACCATTTTGTAATGGGATGTGGAGACGGCAGATGGAAAAAGGCCAGGAGTTCTTGTAATTGGACAATTTTCTCGTCAGCAAGGACTGTATAAAGTTTTTTATCTCAAGATCTCTTTATCTTTGCCTACCAAAAGCTTTTAGCCCGATTTCCCATAAAAAATAAAGATAAGCTATTCGTACGTTAAGTACATTGAAGTGGGCCCGATTTAACAGTGGCTTCTAACTAAGCCACGTACTAGCTTCCTTATTATCCCCTCTCGACTGTGGCTTGAGTATCGGAAACGGTATGACTAATGCACTAAAACGTCCAAACAATTAATACTAGCTAATTGACGGACTTCACTTCTAGGGCAACATTCATGCGTCCAAACAAATCCTTAAGATCTGCTTGACAACAATAACCAGGTCACTCATCTCCACACCTAAACTCCAATACTCGTCAGGCACCATGCGCAAGTCAATTCCACCAAACTCCTCCTCCCCCTCATCGGCCAGAAATAAGTCATCGACTAAATGCAGTACAGCTCCGTCCCGCGATCGGTCCTGGCACTCCAAGGCACGGATGTAGGCGAAGAATTCTGGGGCTGTTTTAACGTCGTCAGTTATGTAGACGTGGATAACGAGCTAATCCATGTTTAGAGGATGATGCTGTGACTTTTTTTGCCTGCCTTTTTCGAAAGAAAAAAAAAGAAGCTCCGTCTCCCGGGCCCCATATTCTGCGCCAGTTCTAAACTGAATCCGGTAGGTACCCGGCTTGTACAGCGACGAATTCAAAGATTAGTACTGCACCAAACGCAACTGGAAAGACTGTTGGAAAGATTAGTAAAAAGACGACGGGAAAGATCGCGGGAAATATCGCAGGAAACACCGCAGGAAACACCGCAGGAAACATCGCAGGACGCCATTTATCCGACGGTCGTTGGGTTATCTCTGTAGCAAGTGCAGTTCCGTCTTTGCAATAAATTGCTGCTCTAGCTCCTAATCTGTTTGGGAATTAAAGAGGCGGAGAACTGCGGACAAGAACGGGCCGCCAGGCGCTGTGGGCTCCCACAACACCACTTGTAAAAGTAAGATACAACAAAGGCGAGAGTTGCTTCCAAGACATTGCCTTCGTGGTGTCTCGCTCCTGGTCGATGGAAAATCTCCGCCCATCTCTTATCGGTCTCGGACTGCCGCCAGAGGCGGCCGGAGTGCAGCGGGGCTATTCCCTTTAGGGAAGGCCCGGCAGCCCCGTTGTCCTGCCGGGGGATTGTCGTGCGAGCCGTGCGGGGCATCTATGCGAGGCTGGTCGACCCTAGCTTCAGGCACCAAGGCGGCTGGCCGTGGGCTTGATTGGCGTTTGGCCTTCGAGGAAGGGCCGGGGCCACCTCCGTGCTGCTTGCCAACCAGACTTCTAGTCTTCGGGGATTGGGCCAGACAGATAGAGATCCCGTTCGAAATCCTCCAGCTCAAAGGAAAACTCAGAAAAGCCGTCGTCGAAATCGTTCGGGCCGGCGGCTCCGGCCAGGGCTGCGACTCTCACACACGCCCACTCAATATCGAGCATCTTGCGCATGTTGAGTGCGTCGTCGAGCGTGTCATGGACCACGGCGAACTCCTGCCCCGAAATAATGGGGCGGAATGTGTCGTGCGTCACGCCGGTTGCGTAGCCCTGCATGTCTGGCCCTTGCCCCCGGCCGTACGACGGTCCATCACTGCTCAGGTCGTCCAGAAGCCTCCGAAAGCCCCCCTGACCCAGCTCCATGTTGATCTCGCGCTTGGCGTCCCCCTTGCCGTGGGGCAGCCACCAGAAAACAACGACAACGGCGTATTTCCCGTCTCGGGGGACAATTCCGGTGCACTCCACACCCCAGTGGGGTTTCCCCCACCACGCGTGAAGATAGGGGTTGATTGCGAGCATGTTCCAGCTTTTGTCTGAGCATCCAAGCCTTGCCTTGAGGAGGTCTCTGTACGCCTGCACCTCCGAGTTAGGGAAGAACATGCGGAGGCAGGCAGAAAAAGCACGGGTATAGACCATATTTTTCTTGGTGGAGTTGAATGAGAACGGCACGATGTGGCATGCCTCCGGGTGAATTCCGCGGGTGAAGATGCACGTGTTGTCGTCTCGAAAAAGGCACTAGGAAAGTTAAAATGGTGAAGAGACAACTAAAAGGGACGGGGGCACAGTTATGTACCTTGTTCCTCTCTCTTTCGCTGCGTGCTATGGACTCTTTGCCCCCCTCGACGGGCTGCGGCTTCTGGCCAGGGGACTTTCGCTTTCGATTAGCGGCGTCGGGGTGCTGTCCCTGCAGAACTATACGTCGTTAGTTTGGGAGTGGGCTCGGGCGGATGACGGGGCAATCGAGGTACTAAAAAACGGGAAAGAAACTCACAATAACGAAGAAGGTCTCGGAACATTTTGAATAGACCACAAAGAGCTTCTCTATAGGCCCACGCGTGGGCAATGCTTGGGTCTGGTTTGGTATTATTTACCAGGTACCGCAGAACGTCTAGTGGCGCAACAAGGAGAATGGACGCCTGCGAGGCGGTGATGTTCAGGCCTTCAAATTTATCGAGGTTGCTGAGCAGCTGTCTGGCAAGGTCCTCTCGGACTGCCACCTCGTCGGCCGGTGGGAGCCATGTCGTTTCGCGCACGGTGGGGATGGGACTGTGAAGGAACGACTTCAGAGCGTCAACGAGTTCTTGGGGCGGATGTCTGGCCATAAACTGGTTTACAGACTCGTGAAACTCTTCACTGGCAGAAGCCATCGTCAAGAGAAAGCAAAAAAAAAAAATTTGAAAATGGAACTGGCAAGTAAAAAAAACAGCGAACCAGAGTATGACACCGACACGACGAGAAGTTGCGAAAAAGGGCGTACAAATGGAACTTTGATAGACGAAGAAGCATGATTTCGCACTATCTACTGTTTTCGGCCAAGAAGTGACGTGTGACTGAATCACATATTCTGTAGGCCAGCCAACAAATTCAGTATTACTCGTGCCAGGGCCCCATTTTTATCCGAATAAAAACAATTTGCGCCTTCTAAGTTAGAAGGGGCAAAGATTTGATCCAAAAACGAGGGGGGACGAGTACGTCTTCATTTTGTAACATATCTAAGGGAGGGCACGCTAAGCCATGTGCGAGGATTGATCCTTTTTGTTCTAGCACAGTTACCCAGTAATAAACTGTACTACGTATAATGCTGGCAATACACAGCACCTCATCAAACCCGATCTTTTGGCTTCCCAAAGCAGGGGGTCAAGAAGCAGCCAAGAAGGAATAACAAGGTACTGCACGGAGAGAGTCTTGCTACTTGGACCTGGAGGCGGCCTAGGACGTGTGGGACGCGTACGCTAAAGGATGCAACTTTAATTCCACCTCTAGTGGGCCATTGGTTAAACATATCTGGAGCCGATCGTGTCAAGTATCGTCCAGCACAACATCTTGCCAAGTTCAGATCTAGTGACAATGCCAAAGTTGTGACCGGTGCCTCGTATCGCCCACCAAAAATCAATATTTATCCTTTTATTTACAACGACGTGCCATTACCTAAAACCACATTGTTACTAACGATATTGTCGCAGATCAAGCCGTAAAGACAACCTAGGCCCGGACATACCATACCAACACAGCTGCAGCCTCCTATGTCTAGTTTCCAGCATGTTGTCCAATCACATTGGTATAATGGTGCGGCTTAAGATTTAAGAGTGTCATAAAGACGAAAACCGACATTCTTCCCCTGCCAATCCAACGTCGTCTTTAGGGGCCAAGCACTGGCGCTGCACACCCTGGCGCTAGCGCTAAGCACCTCTGCACTAGCCAGCGCTGGCTGCGCCATAGCAGTGTGTAAATTACTTTAACTGTAGCTAAGGGAGCTTAAAACGCATACCTTATGGGCCTTAAACGAGTCCTTGTATCTAAAGTATAATCCTAGCTTTAAAGCACTACCTCTTTTAACTTGCTATACTTTATACTTTTATAGATTCTGATTAATACTATGTCTTTTTACTTATAAAGCTTACTAAATCTTTTTTTTTTAAAAAATTTGTTTGCTTTTTATACTATTGTTAAATAATAGGCGCCTAGTAAGCATGTGTGTATTGTTGTAGTCAGGTAAGATACTTCTTACTCTTAGATATGCCGACCTGCATGAAATCCCCTATTATGTAGCGCCCTGCGCCATACAGTACATGTATCCCTTTATTACATATTCTAACAGACAAAAACCGTTTAGTTACGTTCATATCTGCTAGAGCAGATACTACTGCACATACGACGTCCTTTCTGATCTACGAAGTTGTAGGTTTGCGACGAATGATTTTGTAAACGCCTATGTTACACTAACACTAGCTGTGAATTGAAGCTTAAAAATTAAGATATCCTCGCTGAGCTGCGTGCTGAAATAGATACAAACAATCCATTCGATGTTCATATCCCTTCCCTAGATCATGTCAAGCTCCCATACTTGAACATGCTCCTTCAGGAGACTCTGCGGTACAACTCTACTGGATTTGGAACATTTAGAACTTATCCTGTGGACATTAAGATATCAGGGGTCGTACTTCTGGCAAACACGACCCTTGCGTTGTGAAATCCTGCAGGTAAGGCTATAAAAACACATGCCCATATAAGGCTGCCAGTGCACTGTACACGCTGACTTTATGAAAATTCATTCAGTACACCGCGATCCAAGGCTGTGGGAAGAACCAGATACGTTCAATCCCAAAAGACGGCGATCAAATCAGCGAATAACACAAGGATCATACTTCCCGTTCTTATACGGGCCGAGAACTTACCTTGGTTTAGTCTCTGTTTCAATGTGTTAAAAGAATTTGTGCTTCGAACATATCTTCTAATGCCATGCTTTCTATAGGACAAAGACTTGGGATGCTTGAAATGACCCTAACAATTGCGACACTCTTTCAACGGTACGACTTAAGTCTCAAGCCTGGTTTTCAGATGGAATATCTCCCAAGCTTTACACTTAGACTAAAAAATGGGTTATCGGTGTATATTTTTCGCCGTATTAGGCCTTAGATAGTTTAGAAATATATCCTTTTTAGGGGCTATTGTATGTATAATTTCTTCTGCTATCTAACAGGAACAAAAAGCCCCTGGTGCCAACCTAATGATCAAGATGCACCGGGCCGGTTTCTCCTTTACGGCCTAAATAGGCGGTGCTGTGGTCGTAGTGGTAGGAAGAATACCTGGATGCTAAGACAACAGGTTTAGAGAGGGTAAGAAAAGTCGAGTCTAGAGAACCTCATCGTCTCGGGCCCCAACCGCCTCCTCCGCATATTTCTTCAGATCATTCCAGCTCCACCATTCCCATCCAATAGATCTCTTCACATGCAGGACCGGGGACACCATGTGCCGCTTCAGGATGATCGTTTGCAGGCCCTCGAATCTGTGCTCAAAAGAGCCCAGAAAGAGTTTGAGACGCTAAACCAATGCATAAAAACTGTCTAGGTTCGAGCCAACCACAGCACGGGGAAGGACAAGGTCCCGCGAATCGCTTGGATGCAAAATAGGTCCAAGATAACACAGATGCAGTCGCAGTTACAAGACACAAGACTTACACTCACGTCTTTATGCTCGAATACATTTACTACTATGTATAGTAGTAGAGCCCCGTCCTAATACCCCATATTACACTAGGCTCGACATGTCTAAAATTCAGAACCAGCTTGATGGACTAGCTCTGCTCCACAACGGCTTCATGTCTGAAGTCGAACAGCATACGAGATTTCTTGAGGTTCTAGTCCAACAACAAAAGGCAACGGCCGCATTATCCAACACACCCCGAGCTATGAATCGGAAAATAATACAAACGTAAAAGTAGAGTCGATGCAGTCGCCTAATATTCTCAAAGTTAGCATAGGCCGTTATCAATGCGCCTCATATTGCAAGGAGTGGTGCAGCTGCAACTGCCACAAGCCCCAGGCGCTACGAACACCCAGCGCTATGAGAAACATTTTGGGTTTTCTTTTTATAGGATATACCAGACTACCATATTCATAGCAGCGCTGCAGCAAGAAGACTTACAAACAAAAGACTACTCTTACACTAAAGATTACCTACTACTTTCCCTCCTAGCTGTTACACCAAGCGTTCCAATTTGTTTTTTCCAGTAAGTGCTCCGGGCATCCACAGATGTCTTTTAGAATGCCAAGAGTTATCCCCAACCTTGCAAATGCCTTTCTACATGCGTGCCAGGGCAACCTAAACGGCCTGCGAATGCTCTTTCAACGAGGGCTTGCGTCCCTATTTATCAAAGGGAATATAACTAGAAGAACTCTACTCTACGTAAGTTTCCTTTATTTATTTTACCAAGTCCGTGTAAAAATCTTGAAAGATTCTAATATTGGCCTATCTAGTATGCCATCGTCTATAAACATCCGGAGCTGGCACGGTTTTTGATGGGTGGCTTGAAATATGCACATTTTGCATATTGGAAAGTGTTTCAGGGGCCATGAAATGGAATAGGCTCGCAAGAAAAAGGTCTCTGCAAATATTGTATGGTGCTAGCAGGAGAACTGCTTGTAAATCCTTATTTTGATAGGGTTGTCAGATGTCAGCAGACGTGCTCTTTATACATATAACGATGTCGTCTTGTCATAATAATTATGGTGTCTAGCCTGCTAGCCAATATAGAGACGTGGCAGCAGGCGGCCACTCGGCAGCCCCGAATCGGCAGCGATAGTAGCCAACAATGCGTGCGATTCGTGCGCCCGAGCCTCTTATGCGGGTTTACTCACTACAATGAGTAGTTGACTCCTGCTGATGTACGGATTGTGTAATCGGGTCATACGAAATAAAAATGAATAGAAAGGGGAAAAGAACGACTATTTAGGAAATTCTTATAACGAGATTCGTCTTTTGTATTGGGCTATTATACTCGCGATGTAACCTTGCTCCTAAAAAGCTTTCATGACTTCGTGGCTAAACGTTCCAGCTTGAAGAATTACGGTCTGTTTATTTGGCTAAATTTTTGCATTCATTAGACTTTTCACGTCGATTTAAATGCCTAAAAAGCAGTCGACCATTAGGTGGAGCATAGTCCTAACATCTCTCCGTAGCGTTCGGCCATCGAGGGTCAGAAGATCCGAAGATCTGCGATGCATTGAAGAGTAGGGTCCTTAATTCCTGCTGAGCCTGCTGCATAGGAGTTGAATATTGTCGGGGTGAGAAACTGTTGACTACTAATGGTAGGATACGAGAGCGGGAGGGAGACAAAGGTAAACTAAAACTTACATAAAAAGTCCACTTCTGCTAGCATTCACTATAGCTGATTAATCTCAATAGAAGCGTAAGGCAGGTGTCTCTCATATCTGATAACAGGGCGATAGCACTTGCGGGCAAGGGGAACGGAACGATTCGGGGAAGTCAACGAGAGAAGAGGAAGACCGAGGCTAGCACTAACTCAAAAAGGAAAACAGCGACATTTATTTTACAAAAAGACTGGTTGGCTGGGACGATTCAGGCAGAGCCGTGTAAGCGAGGCGTGGCACGCAGCAAAGATCGATATCTGCCGTATCTCCCGCCGGCCGTCTCCACATGGGATAAGCTGTATCTTGTCGGCCGTGCTGTTACATTGTCACGACCCGCTGGCGAGCGTACGACATTACCATCCTATGGCGCACTCGCTGTCACCCCGGTCGGTATCTCGGCGATGCAGTGGTGTTATGCTGCCAAGGATGGGAGTGAGGACGAGGATGGCGAGCAGAGATAGGATTACGCGTTTGGACCGACTGGGACCTTGGCGGTATTCCAGCGCTGGATGCAGGGGACGTAAAAGTATATGTCTGAGAGAAGCCGTGTCGTTGTCTCTGGGCTGCATGGCCTTCTCCTGCCACCTCACCCTTCTCTCTTTGCCTATCTTCCTTATCTGTCCCTCTCCCGAGCTAGGATGGCCAACAACTTCAAGGTGCCGCCGTTCGCGGAAGAGGTCACGGAGATCACGATCGCCCGTCTGGATCCTCCGCTTGGCCCCGACACCCTCGACGAGAAGATCCTGTTCAACCGGGATCTGGAGAGCCCGGGCGATGAGGAGAAGAACGGCCCCGCGCTGTCGTCGTCGGCAGCAACATCAGCAGACGGCGACAGAAACCAGCCCGACTTCTCTGCCGAGGAGTTCGCCAAGATCCCGGAGCTCGTCCGCGAGGTGGTCAGTTTCGACGACGACCCGACCCTGCTCGTCATCACCTTCCGCTCCGTTATCCTGTCGCTAGTGTTCTGCGCCATTGGCAGCTTCGTCTCGCAGCTTTCCTAGTTAGCCCCTCTTCGACTGACTCTTCTGGCCCCCCCTCCTAACTTCTTTCCCCAGCTTTCGCACAACAACGGCACCGTTCCCCGTCTTCTTTGTCATCCTCGCCTCGGCCCCCCTCGGCCGCCTCATGGCGCGCGTCCTGCCAGACTACCGCGTGCCCCTGGGCCGGTGGTCCTTCTCGCTGAACCCCGGGCCGTTCTCCATCAAGGAACATGCCATTATCGGCATAGCCGCGAACGCGGGAAGCCAGGGACAGTGGGCGAGTGCGTGTCTCCAGGATAGCTATTGTTTTGCCGGCACTGACGTGTTGCGTCAGCATATCTCCCCACGAATGCCGCCCTGTACTACGACATTACGATGAACCCGGCCGTTGCCCTGTTCTTTGGCTGGGTTCGTGGGATGATTCTTGATTGATGTGGAACAGGCATGACTGACAACAAAAAGGGAGCCTCGCTGCTCGGCTTCTCGTTTGCCGCCATGGGTGAGTGGAGTCCAGAACCACAAAGCCTTTTTCAATGAGGAAGCAGACGACGGCTAACACGCAAAGTGCGCAAGATCCTGGTCGACGACCCCGAGTTCATCTTCCCGCTCTCGCTGCAGCAAGTGACGCTATACCGCAGCATGCAGGGCGGACGGGCAGACGGGGACGCCCAGGCGCTCAGCATCAAGCGCATGCGCGTGTTCTGGCTGTTGCTGGTGGGCACGTTTGTGTGGCAGTTCCTGCCCGAGTACGTGTTCCCGCTTCTGGCGTCTCTGGCGCCGCTCTGTTGGTTCGCGGCGCGGAGCCACAAGGCCAACTTTCTGGGGGCCGGCCGAGGCGGCGTGGGCCTGCTCAACATCACGCTGGACTGGTCCAACATCACGTCGACCGTGATTACGTATCCGTACAGCGTGCAGGTCGTCGTCTTTGTCGGCTTTGTCATCACGGTGCGTTTGGGGGAGATGGAGATGGAGAGAGAGTGAGTCGTGGGCGAGCGAGCTGGCTGACCGCACAAGACGTGGATCCTCATCCCGGTGGCCTACTTTGGCGACCTCTGGGGATCGCCGACGTACGACATCATGTCGAACGGGGTGTTTGCCAAGAATGGGACCAAGTATCCGGTCGACTACCTGAGTGAGGGCCTTTCCAAAGTCCCCTCTTTTTCGACCAGTCAGCCTGACCACTCCCAGTCTACACGGACAGCAAAGGTGTGCAGAGCGTCAACGAGACGCGATACCACGAGATCGGCCTCGCCTACTCGGGCGCGCAGTACCTGTGGGAGATCTTCATGGCAAGTCTGGGGCCGGGCAGCCGACATGGGTTTGGACGGTCACGTGCTGACGTTTTTGATGCAGTGGTATGCCTCGTACATATCCTCGTTTGTCTGGTGCGGCCTCTTCCTGGCTCCCAGGCTCAGGGCCATGTGGAGGGCAAGACGATCGCTGGACAGCCTGCATACAGATCGTCTGAGGTGAGAGCCCCCACGAAGAAGCTTCACAGCATTGGCTGACTAGCATCTAGCCGGATTATCCAGCATTACCCTGGGATGACCAAGTGGTGAGTCTTTCTGCTCTTTCATTGATACGGTCTGTGGTATGGCATTTCTCTTGGCTGACAGGAAACAGGGAGTGGGCCTTGCTGACCATGATCCCTGTCGTGATGCTCCTGGTCATCGTGGCAACAGACAGGGTCTGGATGCCGACGTTTACGTACTTTGTCGCCTTGGGGTTTGGGGCCGCGGCCACGCTGCCCATGAGCCTCGTGTACGCCATGTCGGGGTACTCGATCAAGGTCGGCCTGTTTAACGAGCTGATCTACGGATGTGCGTGTGGGGTTGAGAAGGGAAATGGGGCAAAGATGGACGACCCAGCTAACCTCTCCCTCCCAGACATGATCGAGGCCAAAGGCTCTTCCCGCCATCCGCTGGGCCAGCTGGCATACCGCATCATCTCTGGCAACGTGTGGTACGACGCGCGGACGGTGCTCGAGGACCAAAAGGTGTGTTGAGCCCCCCCCCCCCCGAGTCGTTGTCTCTACCCCCGTCTCCCCCCCTCTCTCCTGACAGCCAGATCGGCCACTACCTCCACCTGCCGCCGCGGGCCGTGATCGGGATGCAGATCGTGGCCAACATGGTGGCGCTGCCGGTCAACTACGGCGTGATGCGGTGGGTGCTGGCGACCAAGTACGACTACATCAGCGGCAAGACGGCCGACCCGCAGGGGCAGTGGACGGGCCAGGACTTTGCCAGCTACAACACGGCGGGCATCCAGTACGCGCTGGTGGGGCCGAAGCGGCTGTTTGCGTCGCCCGTCTTCACGCCGCTGCTCTACGGCTTTCTGGCCGGCGGCATGGCCCCGGTGGCCGTCTGGCTGCTGCACCGGCGGTTTCCGCGCGCGCGCTTCGACCTCTGGAACACGACCATCTTCTTTGCCAGCGCGGCCACGTTCCACGGAAACCTGAGCACGGGGCCGTTTACGGCCTTCCTGGTCGGCACGCTCAGCAACCTGTTTCTGTACCGGTACCGGCACGCGTTCTGGCGGCGGTGGGCGTACATTTCGGGGGCGGCACTGGACACGGGATACAATGCGAACCTGCTCTTTATCTTTCTCTTCCTGGGCACGACGGGTGCCGTCATGGCCAAGTGGTGGGGCAACGATGGCGTGAGCATTGAGAAGTGTTTTTCGCTGTAGGGGTGAGGGGGTGAGGGGGGGTTAGGAGGAGGTAGCGCAGATGTGAGAGAGAAGAGAGGAGAGAGAGGGGAGAGAATGGAAGAGAGAAGAGAAGAGAACCAATGCGCACAAGTGGTGATGCATTTCAAGCAACCTTTGAATCACAGCTCGTAACTGCATTGGCCTGAAGTTACTCGTACAATTGTTTACCCCGTCTGAGTTCATACACAAGTACAATACGCATACACAATATCACGATCACAACACAGTACAACTCAACACCAACATACCATTGCAACAGGGGATGTCGCTGCACCGCCACAATCCGGCAATAACCGTTTTAACTGCGATAAAGCCAGAGTCCTCTTTAGGCAGTGGGGCTTCTATAAATATCAGACATCCGTCTAAAGGCCATTAGTCAGAAACAAAGGTCCACTCTTGCACAGGCTTTCGTGGCACTGCGTCATCTCTGCTCCGTACGGAGTACTTGCACCGGCGTTCTTTCGTGGTGTACTCCGTAGTCCGCACACACTTCTCAATATGTTCGTTAAAAAAAAAAGACAATACGAAAAGACAACAGCGGACTCTACTCCGTAGGGCCGTGGCTAACTAGCTCTTCGGGTCCCAGCAGGGGCTAGGGGAATTCCCGGAGAGCCACCGGTGAAATATCCTACTTCTGCAAATAGGCATCGCGAGAAGGGGCGAGAGAGGCAATTTGAAACGCCCATGTCGATGTCGATCTCCCCAGGAGGCTGTGCGGAGTGCCGTGCGGCCAGCAGGCGCAAACGGCGGCGTTTGAGACGGGGTCGTTGCGAGCACACGGACTGGCCGGACGGGGAGCATGTCACCACTATCGTATGCAATGCGGCCAAGAAAACTCCTGCATGCGAAAAGAAAAACAGGTCCCCATTCCAATCGTGAAAAGAAACGGGCGAAAAGCAGGAACTTGTAAAACAGGGCGAGGAAAAAGATCTGACCGCGTCTCATTGGCTGTTCGAGACGTTTTGAATACGAGGCGCAGGAGGTGGAAGAGAAGAAGGAAGAACAGGAGGGAAAAAGAGAAGAAAAAGGCGCCAATACGAGGACCGCAGCCTCTAGCGGTTGTTTACTCGCCACCTGTGCTGCAGCCTGGGCCAGTGGGCTTGCAGCTGAACGCGACGCCAAGTGGAGTTCCGCGGGCCCCGCGCCTGTGGGGGTTGCCGCCTTGTGCACCTGTCGCGCTCCCTCTGCACTGAAGTTACAGGGCCTTCTCAGCCCACAGCGCCGGCAGCGATCCCCATCTCAGCCCCCTCGGCTGGATCGGCCTAGGCAGCAAAAGCGGGCCTCCTGCCCCCTAGCACAAAACTCGTATTGTATCTTACATAGTGCCATGTATGCGTGCTTTTCCACCGTTCGTCCCTTCCGCGTGCCGACTTGTGTCTGCCAGCAAGATCCCTGGCAGGTACGAGTTGTCGCATCCTTGCAGCGCTTATTTTGCCTCTTTTGCCTCTTTTTTTTTTTTTTGTTTCTTCTCTCGCTCGCTTCCTCTCATTTGTCTTTATTTCCCCCTCCCCCTTCTCCCCCTGCGTCGCTAAACCCGTCTCTGCCCCCTGTGGCGTGGTCCTCTCTCGCTACCTCGCTCTCACTCTAGCCGTTTCCTGACCCGGCCTGTCGCTCGCTTGGCTCCGCAGTGGTCCGCCGATACGACCTTTCCACCACGATACCGGGTCCGTAAAACCCAACCACCCCCAGACAGGGTTGCGAGAGAGCACAGATTTACTGGCATTGTCATTCTGCTCGTATATCGCTAGCAACACGGTCACACTCGTTTTGTGCCTTGTGCTCTTGTGCTCTTGTGCTGTCTTGCTCAAACAGAAACCGAGGCCTCCTATTTCGGCTCCTTCTTTCATCGTCCATCGTAATCTCTTGCCTCTCTCCATCTCTTTATCTTTCTCTCTCCATCGCGCTCTCTCTCTCTCTCATTCTCTCTTCTACCTCTCACCTCTCACCTCTCCCTCCTCCTACCATCACACTCCCTCCGTCCACCCCTCTACCATCCCACACAATGGCTGCTTTTCTCACCGCAGAGGACGAGAAGATGGCGCTCGCTCGCGCGGCTGGGCCTCTCACCCTCGGCAACGCTGCCGCCGACGCCGAGTCGCTCAACAGCCTGGCCCCGGCCACAGCTCGTCACCGCTGCTGCCGCGGCTCCGCCGTCCGCCGCACCGTCCACTGGGTCCTGGCTTCGCTCTTTGTCGTCTCCTGTTGCCTTTTCGCCTTTTCTGCCACCTCCATGGTCACCGGCTCCCGGTTCCACCAGAAGCCCTGCCACGACGTCTCGGCAACCAACGCGGCCGTCGTCCACCCGGAAGTAGTCCACCCGGACGGCCACCGCTCTCACCAGCACTCTCACGAAGCCGCCGTTGCTGCGGCGGCCGAAGCTGCCGTTGCTGCCAACACTGTCCCCCTCGGTTCGGCTGCTGGTCCCCTTTCTCCCGTCATCGTTGACGCGGACAACAACGGCGAGGCTCCGGCATCTGCCTCTTCCTTTTCCCGTCTGCTCGAGGCCGTCTCGCCCGAGGCTCTGCACGACCTGCTGCACGCCTATCTGCCCGACACCTACAAGCATGGCGTCTACCCGTCCGAGAAGTCTGCTCTCGCCGCTCTCCACCGTGCCAACGCTCCCCTGGCCACCTCCATCGTCCAGCTGGCCCGCCGCGATACCAACGCCACCGTCTCCGCTGCCACGTCTTCGGTCGCTCCCGCCACCAGCAGTGTGCCGGCCGCCGCGTCTTCCTCGCCTGTTGCGGTGGTTTCCTCCACTCCCGCATCGGATGCGCCGACCTCGTCCGGACCGGCGGCAACGTCCAGCCCCACAGCCGCTGAGTCGACAAAGGCTGCTGCCACGACTGCCACTCCCACTGGAAAGGACACGGCCACGACTGCCTCGGCGGCCACGACAAAGGCCGCGGAGACGACCGCCGCTGCCACCACGTCTTCTGGCCGGAAGGTCACGTCGACCTACACCTCGACCATCAACGGCACGCCCACCGTCGTCACAGCCACGTCGGTCGTCGGCGTCGCCGCCACCGGCTCTGGCTCTACCGCGACAGGCACCGCCACGGCTGGTGCATCTGGCACCCTGCAGACCGGTGCCGCTGCCCCTGGCTCGGTTGGCAGCATGCGTATGGCCGGTGTAGCTGGCCTCCTAGCTGGTGCTGCGCTGCTGGTGTAAGGTGGCAACACTTTTTGGAAAAGCAGGAGTACAGCTCGCATTCGAGTTTGGTTATATGTTGTCTGATTTTGCTCTGATTTTGTTTCTGGCTATTGGCTACTGGCACGTTTCTTGTTTCACCCCCTGTTTGGGGACACCACATTCCTTGCATCTATGCGGCGTTTCAAACTTGATTTCGGCACCTGTTTTCTGTCTTGTCTTTTCAGCTCGCACAGGCTTGACCGATTCATGAGGTGATCTGTGTGAGACGAACGCCAGAAGATATGCTATGAGGGCACGTATGGGGCGAAGCCGGATGGAATTATACAACAGCGGGTAGACGGGGATTCACATTCATTTAATTCCTGAACGGCAGGACAACCTGGGGCAGGCGAGAATACTGTATTAATGGGTCACTCTCTCGACGTGTCTGGCATGACCGGCACGCCAGAAAATAAAACAGCGCAGAGGGTCTAATGGGATGAGGGGAGAATAGAACACCCTATTCGGTGCGCAGCAAGCTTTCCGTTGATGTCTTTGTGCATGTGTCAAGAGGGTGTTGTTTTCTATGGGATTTCCACTCTTGTCTGTCCGTCCATGTCTGCATTAAAAAGGGTATTCCAAAATTAAATAAAATCCAAGCGAGCTACGTCTCTTTTGCAGTGCGCAGGCCCTGAAGTCCATCCGTTTCCTGTGCTGAGCCTGTGCAAAAAAAATGATACAAAATTGTGAACCAAGATATGCCTTCTGTTTCTGTCTCTCGCTCTACTCTGTTGTCTCCTCGCCCTTTAGCCCGGTCCGATCTTGGGCATGTCGTGGTGTTCGCTCATCCGCGAGAGGTACGCGTTCAGGTCGGCCAGTCGCTCCTTGTGACTCTTAAACAGCTCCGGATGGCTGGCCCGCGCCTCCTCGGGCGATGCGAGCAGGAGGTTCTGGAACTGGAGCCAGTGTCAGCAGCACATCTCTTCCCTGCTCTGCTCCTCTCAGCCTGCTCACCTTTCTCTCCTGCGCCTCGGCAAAGCGCCTCTCGGTCGGCGTCATGCGCGCAAACGGGTCTTGGTCTGCTGGCTCGTCGTCCTTGTCGTCCCTGTCGTCCTTGTCGTCCTTATCGACCTTGTCGAGCGCCCTCTTCTCTCCCTCTTGCAGCGCCGCCTCGAGCTTCTTCTTCTTGTGCTTGTGCTTCTTCTTGTGCTTCTCCACCTTGGCGCCCTTGAGCCGGAGCGCGCCTCCCGCGCCGGCCGACGCGTACTCGTCCGATGGCATGCCGGCCTGCCTGCGCTGGGCAATCGTGTGCCAGTGTTGGAGCTGGGGTGGGCGGTGCGGCACAGGTGCGGCGGTGGGTGTGGAATCCAGGGACTGGCAGGAGGGCCATTCGTTGTATGAGGTCGTGGGGCTCCTCCTGTCCAGCACATAAGAATACATTATATAAGCACACACACGTGAGTCACACGTGATGCGCACGCTAAGGAAAATCGGAGAGAAAATTTTCTACTATTTATATCGCCCGCCTGAAAATTTCTCTCTTGTCCAGTTCTCTTCCTTTTTTCTTCCTTATCAAAAAGCAATTACCCAGAGCTGCCACGACCGTCACCTTGATTTCTCCCACAGTGACGTGTTGCTAGTTTTCTTCTACGAAGAATATCTCTGTAGATTGAAATCCATGATAGGAAGTCTCGCGCTGTAATTTTTCTCCCATACGCGACGAGATGCTGATAGATCGGAGACAATTCTGTGACCAACGCTGATTTATGCTTTTTTGTGCGTGCGAGAGCCAGCCATTGCCTAGGCCCTTGTGTTTACGCGCCCACGTCAGAATTCCTGCTGCTCTGGAATGGGCGCAGCCAACGCGGACCGCATTTGCGTGCATAAGGCGCAGAAAGGGAGTCGTGCTGATCGTAAAAGAGACTCGGCCGGCCATGGCTATTGATTTTGCACGCATTCCAATGCTCGCAGTTTGTTAAACGACAGGCCAGAGTTCGGGTTGCCACGCTCGTCTGCTCGACTTGTGAGGATAGCTCGAGGAAATGCAAGGGAGGGGCAGCAAAGAGCAAAGCAGCAAAGCAGTACACCTCAACAGTGCTTGAATGCCTCGTCCGCAGAGGTGCCTCGTCGTAGCGCGCGTATATGTCCTTTGTCTTTGCTCCTCGCTCTATAACAGGTGACAGCTCTCTCAGACATGTCTTGGCTACTGCCAAAACGGGCCGGCAGGATTTTCACGAGTCCTTGTCGTCAAAACATGGTTTAGCTTCCTCTCTGGAAGACAGCGGGAAGCTGGCAGGAATGCGTCTGAGCCGTGAATGAGTGCCCGCTGACAGCCGTTGACAGGTTGGATTGTCGTCATCACGACACAGCGCCGGGCTCAGTCTGCTCACGGCCGTCGTGATCTCTGCCATACGCTCGTATTCCCAGACACCTGCAGCTTGCCAGCATGCCAGAAACGGCAACACAGAAGGCACGCGGAGACTCGCTTCTTCCGTTCTCGAGCGCTGTCCTCCGGCCTCCCTTTGTCGGGGTTCTGTGGCCTATATGAAGGAGGCCTTGCCTTTGCCTTGCTCAGTCCGTCTTCTGCTCTCCAACCCAGCAGCTCTTTGGCCAACTCGACCAACTCGACAGCACCGACACCTCGAGCACTCTTGCGGTCCTGAACAACGGCACCAATACCAGCTCTGCAGCCCTTCTTGGTGCCCTGGGCCCGGCCACGACTGCTTCTTCCTCGGCCTCGGCCGCCGCCACCGTTGACGTGCGCCTACACGTACTGCGCCAAGGCGGCCGACGCGACCGGCGTGTGGGAGGCCACCTACACCATTGTCGAGGTCGTCTGCGCCGATCCCGAGACGTGGACCGTGCCGGTCGTGCCGCCTTACTTTGTCGAGAGCACCGTCGTCTGCGACGAGGAGGTCCAGACGATCACCTGTCCCGTCGCCTCGGCCGTGTGCCCCAGCACCGTGTCCATTTGCGGCAACGGCGTGACAGCCTCGGCCGGCGCCTGGCTGAGCGTGGGTGCAGGCGCCCAGGCCACTGCAGACACTGATAAGGGCTGGTACAGCGTGGATGTGAGTGCTCAGCCTACTGCTGGCTCTGGAAAGGGCTGGTATAGCGTCGGTGATGCTGGTGCAGAGGTCAAGGCCACTGCCGGAGCCAGTGTCGGTGTCGGTGCTTCGTCCGGCTCCTCGTCCGGATCGTCTGCACCTGTTGAAGCAAGCACCGACACAACGGCTCACCCCTGGATCGTGACCGCCGGTGTCGCATCTGTCAAGAAAAGCCTTGTCCTGACGGGTGCAGAAGTACTGCTGGTTGTCCCTTTCCTCTTGTAAACTTGTCATGATGCAAGAATCTGATCAAGACGAAAGGGAGCCGAAGCAGTTCAGTATATGGGTTTAACTAAACAACTTTTGGCTATGGCTTCATGGATGTTAATCACGGGGTTTTTGTTTTTATTTTTTACGTTTGATTGTCCGCATTATCAAAGTACAGAACAATGATCAACTTTAGTCCCAGTCGATGTAGTCTATCAGCATCTTTCCTATGGCTTGCATTGTGATACCGCATTGAGGTTTTGTATTGAAACACCATCTTTCTGGCGCGATTGCCAGCCGCTGTTGGAGAGTCTCGATAGGAAGGTGCAAGAAGCAAAGCTAGCACCTCCGTCCACTGATGGGCCCGGTCTTCTGTCCCTGAAGCTGGCCTCAACCTGCCCCAAGAGACCGGCCGCATTCTGCGGACACAGCGGCATGCTGGCTCGTTGGATGTCACGGCCGGTGAGTATGCCAAAGCCCTCGAAGGAAACAAGAAATGAAACAACTACTTCTTGTCTCGTGCTTGCACTGTCCGAAACAACCACCATGAAATCTTTGGCAGGGTCCAGGACAACACTCATCTGCTACGCATTGACCTGCAAGACGATTGGTCGGTCATACATCGATGGGCTTCTCCGGGTTTTTAGAAACCCCTACAACGCGACGAAGGCCACCAAGTCTACAAAAGCAGGTAACACACAACAACGATTTCGCAACGCAGAGATCAACCACTACGGGGCTGCAGGTACTTCGAACATCTTCTATGCTACGCTGCCCTTCATGGCCGACTACTGAAATTCCGTGATTTTCGACTTGCAAAACGTTTCTTGTTTTCTAGCCTTGCAGTCACTCTATTGCACCGGCAGCGCACTGAAGTCCTAGGATCGGATTTGACCGCGAGAAGCTTCCTGCGAAGGCCAAGGACTATGGCTTATACTAGGCTCGTATCTGACAGGGTTGGTGCTCTTCAAGCTGGCTCGTCAACTTGGGTTTCTGACGCAGAATACAGCCTGGGTTTTTAGGCGTACCTCGAGGGACAACGTTCGACGAAAATGACGACGAGATCTCCGACTTCCCGGCTATGACGGTGTGCCTGCCTTTAGATTCCGATGGCGAAGGTGGGCGGAAAATTATCTCGTGAAGAAGGGGAAGATGAAGGCGAAATCGAGGATGAGGAAGATGAGGGCGCTGAGGGCGACGAGGAAGACGAGAAACTTTATGAGGACAAGGATGACGGAGAGGATGGTGACAAAGAGTTATGGTTATGACGACAATGGCTTATAAGACAAGAAGCCGAATAAGGAAGAGACTATCGGGTTGGAGTGGTTTTTCATAGGCTAACTAGTTCATGCCTTTCACCTCAATGGCCAAATATCGCATCCGCCTAAAAGCCCAAACACACACACGGCATTTTTGATTCTAGATTTTTGGCGGTCTAGGCAGATAACAGCGTTCTTCTCGGCCTGGGCAGGGCAGCGAATACAAATGTCTCGTTGGTATTGGTGGTGATCTCGGAGCCAGCTTCCAGTAGAATGGACAGTATGGTATCAGCCCACTTCGCCTTCTCAGAGAGGACAGGACTACAAACAGAAATCAGACAGAAGGCAGGTACAACTGCAGACAGTGATTTAAGTCGGGCAAAGGTCGTTCTAGGACTTCTATGGACGTAGTCTCCGGCTGCGTAGCCTGATTGCTTCTATCGCAATGCTAAATGCAAGCTGGCACCGATCACTGGCCGCGATTCCGCATAACGAAGATTGTACGCCCTGGAAGAAATACACCACCCTGTCCGGCCGGTTCTCTAAAGTCGGTCTCCGACTAAATATATAGGTTTCCAGCACACGTTTTGAAGCGTTATAAGGTTACTACGTTATATAATTATGGCGTATTTAAAAAATCATAAGGTAGAGCACACAAACATCATCTTAGTCCTTTTACGAGCCAGCTTGTAGACTTAGCACCGTCTTAGATGCAACCATTGAATGGCCAATAGCAAAATTTAGAGAGCCAAAAGCCGCCACCACAACGGACCTGGCGACGAATTGCGGCATGGGGAGCCAGATAGATTGAGTTGCACATCGTAAGGGGCTTCTATTATAGAAATGCGATTTCAATGTGTCCAACTATTCAGAAAGAGGGTGGGACTGCACTGTTACTTCTTTCTGGTTTACTTACAGTGTAGATGTTGTTTGAGACAATGAAGTTCTTTTTAAGTAGGACTTGTTTAGCTTAGATAGCTAGACAGACAAAGCCTATTGCCATGCTTAAATAACAAAATGTTAGATAAGGAATTGAGTAAACAGGTTTTGAAAGTTGATGCTCTTCTCTCTTAGTGAAATTTGAAGCACTATAATTGTTAGTCTAAAAACAGGAAGAAAGAAAAGGAAGAACGAAAAAAAAGAGTTCAAAAAAGGAGAAAACAGTCGCATTTTATACGCATAAAAAAAGGACTAAAAACCTCACCTTTTCCTTTGCAACTTTAATGAAAGAAACCTCCGTTGTGTCTTCGTAAGCCTCCGGATCCTCCGCCAGCGGCTCCAAGTCGGCCTCTATCAAATCCTGGCGGTCCATTTTGATCTGCATCCATCCGTTTTCGACGCGCACCTGCATGGCAAACGGCAATTGCGGCCGCAGGACCAGATTTTGCAGCCGCACCTCAACATGCGTGTCGAGGTGCTCAGCCACGCTGACCGAGTTGGAAGTGGGGTTCCAGTGCATCCATAGGTTCTTCTTCTTGGTATCAAGAGTCTCCGGGGGTTTCACCTGTGCTGGTGGCATCTTCGCTGGTTCTTCAGGTTCTTCTTCCTCTCCTTCTGCTGTGGCATACTTGGTTAGTAGAAAGCCGTAACACACAGACGAATCACCGTCTGTTGGCTGCGCCGCAACCGGCAGGATGTCAAAGAACGTCTCGACGCGGCCGGGACAACCGACACGCACGCGACCAGAGCCAATTTCGCCGACGTATGTGCCGTTGATGTCAGGCATGGGGTCGGGCATCTGCATGTGCAAGTGCATCTGGTAGGTGGGAGAAGAACTGGTGGTGGTTTGGCCCCTGGAAGAAGGAGAAGTAGGGGGGTAATAATGCAACGACTTGTTGGTCCATATGGCTTCGGCCCACGTACAGACAGTACGCCAAACCTCCAGGTTGAGGCGGGAGCCCTTGTTCCTCGGGTTTTTCTCGTCACCGCCTCCATAGTTACTGTTGATGTCAGGAAGAGGAGAAGAGAAAGAAAAGACCAAAGATTTGGCTTACTGAATCGCTACCACTGTCTCGACCCCCCGAAATCCCAGCCAAACAGGCCCACCACTCATGCCCGCCTCTGTGTCTGCCCGATACACCAGCTGGCTGGAAATGGCCCGCAAACAGTTTCCCTCTGATCGCACAGGCTCGTTTCCCTTTTCCGGGGAGTCTTTCGGCCGATAGCCGCTCACGTACAGGAGACGGCCCTGCAGCGGATCTCTTCCCGGGTTGCAACCGCTACCACTTCCGTTATCACTTGCTTCCAGCAACAATGGCATGCTGAGAGTCAGACCGAAGCCAAATCCGCGGCGTGGCTTTGCCTTGTTCCGCGGCAGCAGGATAACACCATAGTCGTAGATGGCAAAGTTTTCGGACGGATTATCAAGGTAGGTCTGGCAGACACGGACCATGCTCGAGTCGATTCGTATTTCCTCTTTGGCCAGTACGATACGCAAGCCGGTCGTGTACGTGTTTGCCTTTTCGACCAAGTTGTGGCCGGCCGTTAAGACGACGTCGTACTTCTCGTTGGGAATATTGATAAGGAAACCATTGCCATTTTTTTCGACTGTTGGGGAATATGAATGGGACGAAAAAACGAGCGGGCCGGGGGCAAAAGAACACTTACCTCCTTCTTTCAAAAACTTCAACTTTAAAATCCAGTTCATCCATCGAGTAGATGGCGTGTTACGGCCAATGCCGTACTCGTCTGTTTCACGTGTCTCCCCAGCCCATGCCCCAGCCCGGGCGTGGTATAGAGAACGTGGCAGGACAAAGTTGTCCAAGTCATCGTCCGATGCGTCTGACGTCATGGTTGTGACTCGTCTGTTCGAGGAAGCTCAAGGAAAAGCGAAAATTCAAGCTGTACCCTAAAAAAGTAGCCTGAAAAGAATTAAGTACCACGAGACGCAATAAAGCAAAAAGGTTTAGCCTAGGCTTATTAGTAGATGCTGCATGTTTCTCCTGTAAAGCATGCCGTGGACGATAGGTATCTGTCATATATGTACATATATGTGGGTGTATTTGGGCTGCAAATGTGGAGACGGACACGTAAGTTAGGGCAGTGTAAGGCAGAAATTGAAATCACTGCCTAAAAGGCGTTTTAGCTGCTCTGAACAATGCAAGGCATATTGATTATTGTAAGCGGTTAGGCGGACGATTCGCGCGTAAATAAAAGGAGAGTTACGCAGTACAGGCCTGTCGTGTAATAACTGGTTGTCTATGGGAAAACAATAAGCATGAGATAGAACTGAGAAGCAAAGAAATAAGAGCGGTGTTTTGTTTTAAACAAATACTATTATTGTCTCTTTCTTCCAACTAATACGTAAATATCTAAGGCGCATTTTAAAAAGCACTTCAGCTTCTTGTCTAATAATGGATCGTATACGGTGTACATAGTACAATTAAACCAGACAGAAAACTAGTGGGTTCCTACCCTTTAACAGCAACGTAAAAAGCTAACCCTAAAATTAAGCAGTAGATTTCCGTGAAGTTTTTTGTATAAAATTAGTGTAAAGTAGTACATAAGCTATATAAAAAGTATATTAACTATTTTCGTAGCCTTACCCTGTGCTATACTTACGGAGTACTATGCTAGGAAACTTTGAATTACACTCTGAAAGAGCTGGACTTGATACGACAGCTGTCTAACGACTGTCTTCGCGTGGTCTTACAATATACGACTCGTAGAAACCGCGCCCTTCAACGCACACTGGACACCTCTGTGAGTCGATAAGCAAAAAACAGATATATCATTCAGGGGTTTAACGAGCCGCAGGCGGAATACTGCACCCATTGTTCCAAAGAGGCTTGAGCCCGGCGCAAGCAGATTGACACTGATTGGCCAGAGGGCCAAGTACGTTGGTGGAAGTAAGCAGAGTCCCTTCGGAAGATTACCCCTCTTCTCTCGAGGTTTGGGAATAGAGGCACCGAAAACAGGATGGTGACAGAGTTCAGGCACCACGTCCATATTGCCCTTAAACCACACAAGAGTGAATAACGAGGAGAATACAAAAGAGAGAATCTAGTTTGAAGTCCAGCTTGACATTCAACCGAAATGCAAACTTACGACCACATACCGCCTTTCGAGTACGCACCGCTCAGCAGGGCTCGGCAAGAAATCAGGCTCCTTAGGCTTTGCGCCCCATCGAAGAAAAAAGGTTATAGCATTGTCGAATGCTCCATCCAAACGACGTCGATAAATACAAACGTCGAATATCTGGCTGTCTCGTACGTTTGGGGAGCCTCTTCTCCAACACAGAGCCTGATGATTAGCGAAGATGGGCCAGGAGAACCACGGGCCTTGCAGATCTGCAAGAACCTCAACGAAGCTTTGCGGTATTTCCAGAGCCAAGAAGAAATTCAAAACTCGTTGTTGTGGATCGATGCAATATGCATCAACCAAAAGGATGACGATGAAAAATCCTGGCAAGTGGCGAGTATGAAGTCCATCTACGAGCAAGCTATCGAGGTCCTGGCCTGGCTCGGACCCTCGACCGATACGGACCAAAAGGCGTTTGACATGCTCGAGAGACTTGAAAACCGCCTGCACGAGACATGCCCGGATGTCACGGAAGAACGAGTCAGCGAGTTCGCCGAGGTCCTGGCCGGAGACGACGGCTCTGGCGGCAGAGCAATCCAGGAGATCATCGAGCGGTCGTGGTTCCGCAGGATCTGGATACAGCAGGAGTTTTTAGCCGCTCGTGACATTGAATTTGCATGCGGCGGGTACTTTTGCAGATGGGAAACGCTCTTTGTTGCATCGGCCACTATAAAAAATCTGCAGAGAGTTGCATGGGCAAAGGCGGCAGGCCAGGCCCTGACTCTGGATGGCGTTGAACGCGAAGTGTTTGGTCTGCACGCGGCAGGTCAAGGGACGGATATGTTCCGTCTGCGCTGCGACTTCCAGGGAAATAACGATATATACTCGCTTTGGGAACTTCTGCTCGCCGCCAAGGCCGGGGACATTCGGTCGACAGATCCCAGAGATACCATTTTTGCCCTTCTCGGTCTGGCTAGAGATAGATCGAACCTGGGGATTGAAGTGGACTACAAGCTCACACCCCAGAACTGCTTTATCCAGGCATCCAAAGCATTGCTGCAACAGGGCCACCTGAGACTATTGTGGCTGTCGTCACAGCCCAAAACTATAAAGCATCTTCCTTCCTGGGTCCCGGACTGGTCTGATGAATGGAATGTAATACCGTTTGTGTTGTCATACTGTAAGCGGGACATCAGATGGGACCTTCCAGGGTCAAGCGATGGCAATTTCACAGCCGGCAGCTCCTGCGAATCAAGCCCAAGGTTCAAGACAGTCGGCTCACGAGAACTCCTCATCATTCGCGGTGTTGTTTATGATGGGATCCTTTCCGCTTCAGCTGTTCTTGGAAACTGCCTAGATTTCCATCCGTTTGCATACTTACTACGGGCTGTGGGACTAGTCAAGGATATGGCGAACGGCTGTACACCCCCAGTCAGCCTTGACACGCAGGTTGTGATTCGTACTTTGCTTCACGACACAGAATCAAGGTATGATGGCCATAGTATAGTTACTTCCTTGGATGACATCAATCTATCTGTGCGCCTTACCTCGGAGTTGCTAGCAAGACTTACCGACTACATCGTCAACGGCCGTGGAACGCCAGATGCCGATTTGGATAAGCTATATTCTTACCTCACCATGAGCATGTCAAAGCTAGAAAATCGCCGGATCTTCCTGACCAGTAGTGGAAGCCTAGGCATTGGGTCAGCCCGGATAAAAACGGGGGACATTGTGGTTGTATTACAGGGGGCAGAAGTGCCATTCGTTATTCGGGAAGACTGTTCCAATTGCGATGTTTACAAGCTCATGAGCGAAGCGTATGTTCATGGCATTATGTATGGTGAGCTCATGAACGGGGGACCTGAAGCTCGTGAGTTTCAGATATGTTGATAATAGGCATACGCTTGAGCTTTTTTAATAGCATGGATCTTTCTAGCTGTACGGGCGGGTTTATATGGCTTCCTAAGATTGTGCATTTCCTCCATGTGTTCAAGCCTTGTAACCAGCTCATAGACATCCTAGTGATGTTTTTAAGAATTTGCATAATGCTAATAGTTACTGTTATATGTTTTATATATACATTCCCCCTTCCTCTTCCTATAATCTGCGGTGCCGAAATGGTCGTTCAGGCCCTAAAGTCGGGATCGTGCTGCAGATGCAGGGACTCGTTTGGGGGCCCCAAAGGCGACGGAAGATTGGCAGGGGAAGAATGTCGGTTTTCGTCTTTTATAACAGCACCTTATAAGCAGAACTATCGGCGGCCGTAATAGTTGTTAACGATTACGTACCGGCCGCGGACAGTGCTGTACGCTGACGGAAAGTTGACCATACAGCCCGCCTGCGCATTGTCCGCCGGCTTGAAGTTGCCCGCCGTATCCACCTTGCCCAGGTTCCTTCGAGCTGCCCTGGCCTCCAGCACGTTCCAGATCGTGCCTCCAGCCGTAAGGACGTAGCTCTCCAAAAGCTTGTCATCTTCGACGTTCTTTGTGATCAAAAAGTTGACGACGGGCGTGTCGCTGTCGAACACGGTGTTGTCGAGCACGCGGTGCTCCCACTTGGCGGCCGTTGGGTCCAGCACAAAGTAGTGCAGACCGCCGGTACCTGCGTGCACGTAGAACAGGTGCAGCGTCTCGTCGAGGATTTCGAGGCGGACAGGTGTGCCCACCTTGGGTGAGGCCTCCTTGAGGGGGCCGATGGCCAACCACGCGACTTTTCCGTCTTCTTTGCTGTCTTCGCTGGCCGGGGTGGTCTTGCTGATGATGCCGGCCAGTTCGCCGTCAGTGTTCAGGTAGCAGATGGCCGTCTCGCCGTCGGGGGTGAAGCTCGCGGCAAGCTTGCTCTCGGGGCTGGTCTGGATGGCGAGTTGGGAGAACACCGGAGATTGCTCCCACTCGAGGGTGTCCTCACTAAAGGTGTAGAGCTGCAGCGTGTTGGCTTGGTCGACAAGGAAAATGAGGCGCTTGTTTTGTGGTTAGTCGACGAAGTTACAAAAAATCAAAAGAAACCAATCAAAAACAACATACCGCATTGCTCTGCTCATGAAAGAGATACGGTGCCGAGCAGCTCTCACGGACGTCCGATGCTACGATGTTCTCGCTTTCGACGTCATTACCAACATACAACTTCTCGACGAGGTTGCCCTCGTCAATAGAGAGAATGTACAGGCCCTCCTGGTTATTTATGGTGCGTCTAGCAAAGCCGACAGCAGCCAGGGTGCGAGCAAGTTCTGGGACGCTCATGGTGGTGGTTGGTGATTTCGTTTGGGTAAAAAAATATAGGGGAAGAGTAGTTTGAATTGTGTTGGAGTTAAGTTGTTGTTCGTTGCTTGCCTTTATTTCTTATTTTCCATTGACAAAACTGTCTCCCTAGGTGTTCAGCTTATACCCAGGAAGTTCTAGGAAGTTCTTGACGTTTTTGCCGTCCTCATGTTGGGCTCTGTTTTGTCTCTTCCTCAAGTTGGGCATTAGTATGGTAGACAGGCGTCATGCTAGTGATATTATGGCATGATGAGGTTGCCATCAGACGGGGCAGTTAACAACAAGCAAGATAAATGTTGAGTTGGACGAATTGAATGAGTTGAAGATATCTTGCTTGGAGAAAGAAGAAGACAAGTGACTGGCCAGAGGAAGAGTCACAAGGCAGAAAGGAGTCTCAAAAGGGAAAGATGCGTATTCACATCTAGCTGAAGTTAAGTGGGCTCGTGGAGACAAGGCCGACGTGTATGTTTCTTCTTGGGTTTACCAATGACTGATTATTCGAGCCTAGATACATAGACAGAACCCGTATTATAGGACGAAAACTACTACAAGTGTGACGAGAGATAACAAACGACATAAGACGCAAACAATTTAGTAGAATGAGGCACAAGTTAGTAGTACAGTAGTGGGGATTACGGTGGTCTATTCTCCGGCGAGGATCGGTTGGGCGCACGGCCTGTGGGAGAGGGCGGCGCCGAGACGTTACCGGGTCGGGGGAGGGGGGGGGGGGGGGGCAGCGGAACAAGCGAGGATGACGTGGGTGTGGGAACAAGGTTCTCAAAAGGGAAAGATGCGTATTCACGTCTAGCTGAAATCCAGCGGGTTTGCGGGGACAAATTGAGGTGACATCGATTGGGCTCATAAAAACATTGTAAGGCATTGCAAAGGCATTCCTTGATAACTGTGCAGTCATGCCAAGGCAGACTATGTTTGCGTGCGTAATGGCAGGAATGTAAAGCCAGCGAGATGCTGTATAAAAGGTCGCCGTCGCGCAACCGAGCAAACAAGGCATCAAATCCACGTTCGTTGTTGCTTACTAAGCAATAACACATCAGGTCCTCTTTAGTCATTTCCGTGAACTTCCCCCCTCGACAATGTCTCTCCACAGGGACGCTGCCAAGGGAACCCTGACCCAGGAAACGCTACAGCGGTACCTGGAGAAGCGGGACATCAACGCGCCCAGCGACGAGAGGGGCGCAGGCACGAAAGGCCTGACGCCGCTGGGGCTCGCCGCCCGCAACGGCCACGCGAAGGTGGTGCGGCTGCTGCTGGCGCCGCAGAACGGGGCGGCCGTCGACGGACTGTCGACGCAGCACCGGACGCCGCTGTGGCTGGTGACGGCGCGCGGCTGCAGCAGCCGGCACCGGGCCGAGGTGGTGCAGGTGCTGCTGCAGCACCAGGCCGACGCGCGCTACAGCCACCCGGACCTCAAGGGCGGCTCGACGCCGCTGGAGAACGAGCTGCAGCAGCAGCGCGACGTGGCCGTCATCCAGCTGCTCGTCGAGGCTGGCGGCGTGACGGACAAGGCGCGCGAGATGGCCCAGGCGCGGCACAACCCCAAGATCAACGCCGCCATGCAGCCGAGGACGCAGCTGCGCCGCGTGCACGACAAGGCCGCCAGTCTGATCCTGTCGCTCGTCATGCACGTCGTCACCTTTGTCAACAACTCGTTCCTGAACAAGTTCTTTCGCCGGTTCCGCATCCGGGGCGAAGACCCGGAGAGCAAGCGAGCTCGGCAGATAGCAGAGGTAATAATCTTCTTCCAGACCTTGTTTCGCTCCTCCTTTCTCTGTTGCGCGTCTTCCCTAACCCGCCGAAGCAAATCGGGCAGCCAAAGACAAAGGAAGAATTCCAGCAGAACGTCACCGACTTTGTGAAGAAACACCAGCTCGACAACTTCTTCGCCAAGGACGACTCCGACCTGATCGAAACCCTCACGGCCCGCGCCGTCGACCTCCAAAATGACGACAGCACCGACCTCAGCAGCCCCGACAACACCGGCGGCCTCATCCAGCTCTCGCTCTACCAGCCCATCATCTACTGCGACGACAGCACCTCCATGGACTACGCCTGCAACCACTGCGAGGACCGCATCCAGGAACAGCGCGAGCTCGTCCGCCGCATCGCCGGCATCTGCACCTGCCTTGTCCCCGACGACATGGGCATCCACCTGCGCTTCATCAACAACCGCCTGCCCGACGCCAACAATCTCCGTATGGCCGACGTGGAGCGCATCATGGCCGACATTCCCGGAGCCGGCGCCACGCAGATCGGCACCAACCTGCGCCAGCAGATCCTCGATCCGTTCGTCTACGAGGCTCACGCAAATGGGACCCTGAAGCGGCCGCTGTTCATCTCCGTTATCACGGACGGCGTGCCGTTCAACGAGCCGTCCGTTCAGCTGCAACAAGAGATTGTCCAGTGCGAAGAGTTTCTGCTGCAAAAGGGGCTCTCGCCGCGCTGTAAGTGAGGGGGAAGAAAAAAGAGATATGGAAGATAGGGCGAAAGAGAGAGCAGTAACAGAAGAAGAAATCGACCATAAACTAACACACACACACACAGCCGTCATCTTCCAGATCAGCCAGATTGGCAGCGACTCGGACTCAAAGGCCTTCCTCTCAGGTCTGTCCACAGACAATCGGCTCGAAAACGTCTACGTAACATCGCGTAAGTGTTTCTTCTCCTTGTTCTACAGATAGCTGTGACAGCGTGTGCAGCCTACCTAACCACTCCTGTCCAGAGCAACTCGATGCCAAATTCCGCGAGCTTCGAGACAACGAACGTGATTTAGAAGCATGGGTAAGCGCCTTCTTCCAAACCCTTTTTTTTCTTTCATTCTAACTTCCGTAACATAGCTGTTTAAGACGCTGCTCGCGCCTGTTTTGAACCAGGAGTAGTTAAGGATCCGTAATTTGTACTCTTACAAACCGTATAAATTAACGGGAGGTAGAGAAATCTCTTAAAGATCTTACAAGAAACAGAGGTACACTCTAAGGGTCAAAAGTAAGAAACTGTATATAGGCTAAAAATAAGACACCTTTAAGAGATTCTACCAGCTGGAGTTTTACGAAGGCTTCACGTTTTTCTACATCCTAACAAATTGAATCTCTGTATAGCACAGTAACTATTAGCTTTTATACTTAACCTTGCATTAAAAGAAGCGGTACTATTTTTGTCCTCTTTTAAATACGCATATATAACAATAAATTAAACTTAAAAATGTAATAAATAGTAGTTGCAAGAATTCAACAAAGGACAGAAGCTACAGCTAAATGAACGAAGACAGGCGGGCGTGCGCGCGCTTATTTCAAGGCGGCCTCTTCGCCCTAGGTTGCGTGTTTGCGCTGCTGTCGGCGCTGCTGTTCGCTGATACCGACGTCTCCTTTTACATCCCGGACCGAACCGGACGTCTCGTCGCTCCTGTAGCTTTCACGCGCGCTGCAGCCCCGTGTCAACATGTTCTCTGCCCAGGACTATGCAACTACCGGCCTTACGATGGTACTCGCTACCGAGCTGCTAGGACGACGGCAGCGTCTCGTTCGGCTGGTAGCCGTGTGGAAGATCTGGTGAGGGATCATGGAGATGGGCCTAGGCTGGAAAATCGGAAATAATGGAAACTAGTCTAAGTCACGCGGCTGGACGGGATTGAGAGGGATATGCACGCGGAGCCGATCGGGCCGACCTTGCAGGACCCAAACTCTCTCTAGCATCCCGTAGTGTCCATCTCGATGCTCTCTTTGCCCTCTCCTTTCCTCCCTCTCCTAACCACGTCTCACCATGGCTTCTCGCTTGCTCCCGCGAGCTGCCTTTATACAGTCGCTACGTCAGTCTAGCTTTGCGTGCCCTGTTCGTCCCGAGTTTCTCGCTTCGCCGTCGGCCCAGCTTGTCAACCCGCGCAGCCATGTCATCAACACCGACAGCGTCACCCAGACCTTTCCGGCATCCGTAGTCGCCGGCTTGAGCGACGAGCGCGTGCTGGCGCTCTTTACCAGCGGCTTCTTTGGCGGTTTCGTCTTTGGCCCCGAGCGCTTTGTCCTGCGCTTTGGAGGCTACAATCTGCTCCCAGTCAGATGCACAGGTACCACAGGCCCCCTCAACCTCTGCATCACAGCCTTCTCACTCCGCAGGCTTTGAGATCCCCCCGGACGCAGTCGCCGTCTGGAAGAATGCCGACGTGTCCGAAACCCATCTGCTTCCCGTCGGCAGCTGCCTTTTCGGCTCGTTCCGCATGCTGGCCAAACACGTCGCCGCTGTTCCGTCCGTGGAAGAGCCAAGCTACGTCGACTACGCCTTTGGCTCGGACGAGTTTGTCTTTTCCGGCTGCCACCGTTTCCAGGTCACCCGCCTGCCCGTCGCCGAAGAGGGAGAGCCCCAGATCCAGATAGAGCTGCTGCATCTCCGCTGCAACCCACAAAAGAACCAGCCATCCGCCGTCGAGTGCATTGAGCGCTTTCACTATGTCTACGCAAAGCTGTTGTTTGCCAACGGAATCCAGGCATTATTATCAAGATAGATGGTCTTATCTTGATAATAATGCCAGAAAAGTGTTTTACAATGTTGCCATACTCATCTCATAGACATCTACAAGTTCCACTCCATCGCCTCCAGTGCATCCTTGGACTCCCTAAGCTGCTCCTGCGATAGCCCGAATTCAGTTCTGTCCAACACCAGGGTCCCGTCTACCCAGATCCCTTCTTGTAGTCATGTCATAGTCGTAGCATCAAACCCACCTCGTCTGCCTACATCGGCCACATGGCAGATTGGGAAAGATTATTCCGTGCTGCTGGCACCGCCGCAGAGCCCGCTGCCGAGGGCAAACAGCACGGCGGACGTGATTATGGGGTATCAACGGCCAAAAACGTCCGAGGCCTTTCCGGCGATGGGGTGGACGGCAGCCACGGCGAGCGAGTAGCCATTGATGGTCCAGATGTAGAGCGGACCCGAGTGCAGCCTGTCGACAATCGTGGGCAGCGCCGTGGCGAGCATCGACGTGTCCACGGCCGCCAGCAGGATGGCAAAGCAGAGGCTGGGAAAGACGGCCCAGAAGCGCAGCCGCGTTAGTGTTGCTGCTGTTGCTTCTGTGAAGGGGACTGCAATTTCGGGGCTGGCTGGGAACGGGCTATTGTCGTTCCTCTAGTAAATAGCCGGGGACTGGCCGTCGTTGAGTAGTTGCGCCATGCTGATGTTAGTAGAAGAAAGAGACTCTGTACAGTCTACCAACGAGAAACAGCAAGATACTCCTTGAAAGCCGCAGTCATGTGATGTGTTCCGACTGAACTCCCGCAATCTCCCACCACGGCTTATAAGAAAAAGCTGCTTCTTACCTGTACACCATCCTCCGTGCAAGTTTGCACACGACTTTGAATTAGAGACGCATCTCCATTGCTAGGACAGATCCTCCAGGAACCGTAGAATTTTCGAAGCACTCGTATTTATCAAATTACAGTAGATTAGTCCACCTCTGCTGCAAGGCAGTAACTGAATTCAGTCGATCGTGTCCGCTTCACATGGGACTTCAACAAGGATGCTGTTGCCAAGACGGCGGATTACTTGTATTGGACAGCCACTGCTTCAAACCGGAGGCCAAGCAGACGTGCGGGCCCGTGACGTGTGGGTCACTAAAGTGCAACTACGTTAATCCGTTCTTGAATCATCTTCCAGGATGAGTCGCCGTACGGGAATGGAGGTCCAGAGTTGTGCGGTCCGAAACCTGTTGTACCCGTCGCTTGATGAGGAGGGCATTCCAAAGAAACCAAACAACCAAACAACCAAACACACAGCCAACAAGACATAATTGACGGCAGTCTGGACAGCATTATACGGCGTTCATCAGAAGTCATGGGCGTTCTTGGAAGCTATTTGTACTCCTACCGCAACTAGTATCCCCTAACCTCGGTGCCAGGCTTCGGCACGACGCGCTATAGGCGTCCAATCACGCCGTAACTCAGACGCAGGCGTTTGATCACACCCGTTTTTCAAATGAGCACAGCTTTACGACTACGGGGGAAATGAACTCACCATATAAGATACGTCAGCTTCTCTAGGGCCATGTAATTCATCGGACCCGCACTTGACCCGGAATATGAGCAGGAGAGGAGACCAAGAATGGAAGGTTCAGGTTCGAGACGAAGTGAGCAGACCCAAGATCAGCGCCTCCAGCCACTCGCCCTGCATCACACCCCAGGACTACAGGCATGGCGCGCCGGCTCATATATCGTGTGTATCAGTGAATGTAGATGGAAGAGATATTGACTGTGCAAAAACAAATACAACTACAAACAGCAAAAGATACGTAGATGCACCACCTTTCTGAATACTGTCAGGATATGCGGGGGGGTATAATGCCGCCAGGAAATGCCGAGAAACAAAGTCTATCAGGACAGGAATGGCCAGTCCATGCGTACTTTGTGCATACTAGACATAAAAACGACCCATTAACAGCTACGCAAAGACTGGAATCACGGAATGCGAGAACAGCGGGGTAATCGTACAGGCTGTACGAGTAGACATGTACAAAAAAACGTCGAAAATGTATCGTATGCCTTGTAATTGAAGCGTCTTTTCATATAAATTTCAACGAATAAACCCAAGTACATGTAAATCTCGAGGTATAAAACAGCTTACATTGCAAGGAAGGAAGGACTCTTGCACGGCCAGTTCGCGCTGCGTGACCATAAAGTGGAGCGCTGCAGGACCTTCCTCGTAGCTTTACGGCAGAACGCCAGTGCCTTCCTAAAACGGCAGGCGGTGAGCTCGGAGAAAATGTCGCATCTACGAGAGAAAGACGTACGACGACGACGAGGGATTAGAGAGGCAGACAGGAGGAGAGCAGACGGACTGCTTTTCTCGACTGCCAGAAGCTCCTACGGCTCCTACGGCTTCCACGGCTTCCACGGCTTCCACGGCTTCCACGGCTCCGACGGCTCCGACGGTTCCTACTGCTGCCCCCCCTTCGCACCGGCCGCCATGGCGCCGATCCCGATCACGATTGTCACGGGCTTCCTGGGCTCGGGCAAGACGACGCTGATCCTCAACCTGGTGCCGCAGCTGCGGGCGGCCAACCCGGCGTACCGGCTGGCGCTGCTGAAGAACGAGTTTGGCGACCTGGCGGTGGACTCGCAGCTGGCGGCCTCGGGCGCGGTGGCCGGCGTGCGCGAGCTGCTCAACGGCTGCATCTGCTGCAACCTGGTGGGCCAGCTGGGCGAGGCGCTGGCGGAGCTGACGGCGGGCACGGCGGGCGCGCCGCCGCCGTCGCGCATCGTCATCGAGACGTCGGGCTCGGCGTTCCCGGCCACGCTGGCGCTGGAGGTCAACCGGCTGGCGCGGCAGACGGGCGGCGCCTACGCGCTCGACGGCGTCGTCAGCGTGGTCGACGTCGAGAACTGGCGGGGCTACGAGGACACGAGCTACACGGCCCGCATGCAGGCGCGCTACACCGACCTCGTCGTCTTCAGCAAGTGGGAGGCCTGCAGCGAGCGCCGCTTCGACGAGTGCCTCGACCGCCTCGGCGACCTCCACGGCGGCGCCGACGCCGCCTCCGAGGTCGCCTGGGTCAAGAGCCGCCGCGGCCGCGTCGACGCCGACCTCGTCTTTGGCGTCGACGGCGGCCTGCTGGCCCGCGCGCTGGGCGAGGCTGGCGAGGCTGGCGAGACTGCGGCCGACGTCGCTGCCAAGATCACCGGCGAGAAGACCGACCACGACCATGACCATCAAGGCGACCACCCCGACCACCAGCACGCCAACGACCACCAGTCCGAGGTCGACGTCCTCTCCGTCACCCTCGCCTCGCCGTCCTCGCCCTCCTCGCCCACCTCGGCCGCCGTCGACATCGCCCAGCTCGCCGCCTTCCTCGCCGCCGCCCCCAAGGACGAGGTCTACCGCATCAAGGCCCTGCTGACCGTCTCGGCCGCCGCCCGCGCACGGCTGCAAAACTCCGACGACAGCGTGCCCGTCACCGACGACGGCGGCGCTGTCGCTGGCAACCCTTCTGAATCATCCCCCCCCTCCCGCTATATCCTCAACTGGGCCTTTGGCCGCTGGACCTTTACGCCCGTGGCGTCCGGCATCGCCGAGCACGCCTCCGGCAGCCAGGCCGCCCTGCGCATGACCGTCATCCTGGCGCGCTACGAGGCTGCCAAGTGGACCAAGAAGCTCAGCGGCGGCGGCTTCCTCGCGCTCGAGGGCGACGACGTCGGCACGCTGACGGTGACCAAGGTGGCGTAGGTGGGGGTGGGCAATGATTTGTCAGCAATGATTTTGGACATTTGGAAAGGCGTCTAGGCACGGATAAATTCATAGATGCAACTAAACAACAATTTCACTCATCGTCTGGAGCTCCCACTCCTTGGATGCTCCCCTTCCTTCCACCCGCTTTCCTTACACTCTCCCCTTCCACTCCTCTTTACACTCTCCCCCCTTCCACTCCCCCTTCCACTCTCCTCCATTTCACTCCCCCCCGTCCAACCCCCCCTCCACTCCCCCCTCTTCCAACCCTCCCCCCCGCCTCCTCAAAGTAGTACGCGCTCTCGGGCCAGTCCTGCAGCACCTCGCCGTGCTGCGACCGGATCTCGTCGTCATCGTCGTAGTCGTCGTCGTCCCGGCCATCCCGGCCATCCCGGCCATCCCCGCCATCGCTCCCACGGCGGCCCATCTGCACACTCCCCCTCGTCGCCGCCTGCTCGATCCGCACGCTCGACGGCGGCGTCGCCACGCCCACCGTCACGATGCCCACTCTGGCTGCCACCTCGGGCGGAACGCTGGTCAGACACTGCAGGAGGACGGCCACGGCCGACCGCCCCTGGTTAGCTTCTGGGCCGCTCCGCGAGCATGCACGCCTGCTGTCGCTACTCACCGCCGCCGCCGCACGCCGCCTCGCCCGCTCGCGGCCCTCCACGGCCGCCTTGATCACCTCAATGTCCCACTCCAGCAGCGCCTCGCCGCTCTGCGCCTCGGCCGCCGCGATGGCCGCCGCCACGGCCGCGTCGTGGCTGCTGCTCCTGCTGTCGGGCACTGGACCCGGCGAGCCTACCCTCTGGCCTGCCCTCTCGCCCAGCTGCCCGCCCAGCTGCTCGCCCAGCTGCTGGAACCCGGCCGATGCCAGCGGTGACCAGGCGACCCGACGTGGCTGGTAGCTGCCGTGCTGCTGCTGTCGCTCCGTCTCCTGCGTGTCCGTCGTCCTGGTCGTGCTGGTGCTGGCGCTCGTGATCGTGTTCGTGCTCGTGCTCGTGCTCGTGCTCGTGCTTCTCGTGCTGCTCCTGCTCGCGCTCGCCTTGCTCGCCTTGCTCGTCTTGCTCGTCCCGCCCGTCCCGCCCGTCCCGCCCGTCCTGCCGCTCCCTGCCAGCTCACCTTGTGGCCGCGTGCTGACACGATCCTTGACGCCCGTCGAGCTGCCCCGAGACTGTGCATCTGGCTTCTTGGCTTCGGCCTGCGCTGCCATCCGGACGGCAAACGGGATCAGCGCCGGCGGCTGGGGCGCCGGCCGTGGGCTCGTGTACGGGCCATGGCTCAGCGACGGCTGCCGACGCGTATCGTTAGCGACCACCCGGCCTGTCGGACGCACATCCGCCGCCGACTTGTGGCGCGGCTGCTGCGTGCCGCCCGCCGACGACGACGTCGCCGAGGAGGAGCGAGCCGCCACTTGGCCGCCAGCCTCCCCCGCGCTTCTTCGGCCCCCCGGGGCTGCGCTCCCCATCGTCGGCACCCGGCGCAGCGTCCGCGATGCTCCTTGAGCAGCGGTGGCCGAGCTGGCGGGGCTGGTCTTGCTGGCCAGAGGCCGTGTCGGTCTCTGCGCCGATGCTGGTGCCGATGCCGTCGACGACACCCCTCCCGACGCCTTTTTGGCTGGTGGACCGGCCACCACGCTTCTGGACGTCGGCAGCGGCCGTCGAGACACCTGCTGCTGCTGCTGCTGCTTCTGCTCTCGGCGCTGCATCTTGTTCTGATCCTCTGTCGCTGCCGTCGTTTCTGCGTCTGCTCTTCTCTGACTCACCTCTTGCTGTGTGGACGACTGGAAACCCGGGCTGCGCGTCGTCTCCTCCACGGGGCTGTTCAGGCAGTGCTCGAGAAAGAATCGGCACTCGTCCTCGGACGGGATGTCGGTAGGAAGCACGGGGACGGCTGGACGGTCCGGATGATGCACCCGCTGAAAGACGGTTGCCTTGGGCGACGTCGGGCTTCGGTCGCTGCGCAGCCGATGGGCGATGTTGTAAAAGATGCCGCTGCCGTGCTCTCTGCTGTCAATGCTGGCTCTGCTGCTCGAAGGGCTGGCGATGGTATTGTGGTCGTGTGGGTGGCGGGCGACTGGCTCGCTGTGTCGGTTTAGTGGATTCTTCATGGGGAAGAGGAGAGTCTCTGAAGACAGTCGAGACACTGGATTTCTCTCTGGCAGCCCGGCTATTTAAGCTCGTCGCCATGGACGAAGAGTTTTGTTCGTGAACACCATCACCTCATGTCTCTTTGTCTCGTCCGGACCCGACCTCTCCCCGAGACAACCGCCCCCTCACGCTGCTGAACAAGAGCACGTGTGCAAAAATGGAAACTCGGGTATTGGACATCGTGGCGCTGCAAAACTGATCAAAGACATGTTTATCGCTCTTTGTTCTGAACAACTCGGCAATCCCGCTCGTGCTTTCCAAAAGTCCATCTTCTTTGACCAGAACTCGCCTGTCCTCAATAAATCTGTCAAAGAAGCCCAAAGCAGGTGCTTTCCTGACAAAGCAACCCCCCCAAAACCCTAAAGGCTCACCGTCACCGTCATGTTGTTGCTCAGAATCATCAGCACCGGCGGCAGCCCTTGGCACAGCAGCTCCACATCTGCCAGATACTGCAAGCTCGCCGTCTCGCTGCGACACGTTCCGTCGTCGGGGATTGGCAGTGTCGTGAACAGTACGCCTGCACTCCCGCCCGCACCGTCGCCCTTGCCGTCGCCCTTCTTGGTGCTCTGCTGCCGCATGAGCTCGTTCAGGATCAGGTGTTGCGCGCGTCTCGGCAGGTCGTTGAACGACAGCGACAGGCCCTGCGTCGCGTAGCTCGAACCGCTGCTTCTGCTGGCGCTGTCATCGTCGTCGTCCTTGGCGTTTGCGACGTTCCCGCCGTTCCCGCCATCCCCATGCTGCTGCGTCTTGTAGTCGGCGAGCAGGTCCGCAATGCCGATGCGCACGTCGCCCGTGCTACGCTCATCTGCAGCCGCGTGCTGCTCGTCAGCGCCTGACCCGCTGCTGTTGGTAACCTGGATGACCGGCGTGGACGAATGCCGAGACAAGTGCGGCCGGTAAGGCGCCTGTGCGTTCTTCTGGTCTCGCCGCGGTTCGGCAAACGTCACGGATGGTCCTGCGGCTGTCGTCCCCATTTTGGCGTTCCCACGGCTCTGCCGGGAATTCGTCCGTGACATGGCTGGCCCCTCAACCCGCCCCAGCGCCGCTGTTGACGACGATGCCGAGGCCGTTGCCGCCGTCTCGGCGAACATGATCGTCCGTCCCGTCTCTTCAGGATTGGCAGTTCTGGTTTCTGGCACGAGGCTGCTGGAGAACCGCATGGACGTCGAGAGGGCTGCATGAAACGGCAACTGTTAGATAAACACGGTACACGGGAGTGCCAGGTCAGCTCACATTGTGTTCCTTGTCCGGGTAGCAGTGACTGGACCCGCCGGGACCCGTAATCTGCACCGTCGCCCGACGACAGAGACGTCGTAGACATGGTGCCGTAGCCCCTTCCGGGTGGCGTTGTTGACGGTGTCTGGTCTGCCGAGGAGAGGTTTGACATGGGGGACTTTCTTTTGTCGTCCATCCTCTTCTTCCGTATCGATGGCCGCTGCAGGAGCGTGTCGCCGTGGCTTTTTCGACGGGCCGCCGCCGCCATGAGCGGACGGCGAGTGGCAGCGACTTCGTCCATGTCGTCCAGGTCGCCTTCACTAGCAGCGCTCTCGGCATCGTTGAAGTCCGGGTCCAGATCGCTGTGGTCTGTCGACGAGTCGTTGTCCAGGTCCATGTCATTGTTGCTGCTGTCGCCCTCGACGGCGTCTCCGTACAGCGAACGCGTGCTGACCTTGCCGCCCAGATTCTGTGTGCGGATGCCCATGCTGAGACCCAGGCGGGCCAGCGTCGATACCGTGTTATGCCTCTGCAGTTCTTCGATATGCGCCATGCTGGACCGTCTTATGCGTGGGACGACCTTGTCTCGGCGGCTGGCCGTAGGCGAGCCGGAAGCAGACCTGCCGCGGATCCGTCTCATGTCCTCCCACCATGGTTCGTCCTTCAGCACGGTGTCCACGAGTCGTTCGGCCGATGGGTCGGCAGAATGTCCGTGAATGATGGCCTCGTATGTGGGGAGATCGCCGCTTGCCAACCAAAAGACGTGCACTTCAGCACTGATTCTGAGCTTTTCTAGCAGGGCTTCCAATCTGCCACGCTCCTCGTCGACCTCGCTCTCGTACTCGACAAAGACCATGACGCGCAGGTCGTACACTCGCTTCCAGGCTGGAACCGAATGAAGTATGTAGCCCAGTTGCAGAATGAGCGTGTCTTGGGGGAAAATTCCAAGTCAGCCAACCGTAAAGCTTGTTTTGGCGATGATTCACCTACATGTGTCAAAGTTCGTGGTCAACACGCTCTTCCCGTCGGCCTCGAGCTCGGCCGACATCTGAATGGGCCACAGATCGATATACTTCTTGGTGTTGCTGCTGTCTGGCCGTGGAGTCTCGAGGGCGTGAAAGCCCTTGGCCACGGCCACGTTAATACGGTGGCGAAGGGCCAGGTCTTCCAGGATGGTCGCGTACTCGGTGACCTTCATCATGCCCTCGGTCTTGATCACGTCTGTCGGAAGGACGCCTTCCAGTATCCGCGATGTCGTGTCTGCACGCCGTCGCCGCCGCGGCACACCGACGCTTCCAGCTGCCGGACGAGGCGAGGAATGGTCCGGGCTCAAAGTGGCCGGTGCCGCGCCCAAAGACGGGATGGGAAGCTCAGGGGCCGACATGTAGGGCTGCTCGGCCCGCAGCTCGTCCATGTTGTAGAAGCCCAGCACGGCAATGTTGGGGCGCATGCCGCCGAGGCCGCTCGACAGGATCAGATTCCGCACGCCCCAGGTGATGGACGGCGACATGGTCAGCTGCACAAAGGCCTTGATCCTAGAGTACTCGCTGATGTACTCCGTCCACATGGCGTGCTGGAGTTTGGCCTCCTGGACGCCCGTGTCAAAGTCGTCGGTCACGATTGCGTGGCCCAGAATGTAAAGCGAGCCCTTTTTCATGGAGTTGCAGAACTGGATGAGGCGGGTCTGGCGCCGGGGGTTGTTGATCAGGAGGATGATCTGGGGGCGCCAGAACTTGATGTGCTCCGGCTTCAGGCGGAGCAGGTACTTGCGGACCTGGTGATAGATCAGGTTCTGCGACACGTCGCCCCAGTGCTTGGGCGGGCTGAGGTAGTGGATGAGCAGGAACAGCACGACCAGCACGACGACGGCAGACGTGGCGTAGGTGGCGTCGATGAAGAACATGGCGCCGGCCGAGGTGAGGCTTCCGAGGAAGGCGGTCTGCCAGCTGAAGAACTTGAAGGCGGGCCGGAAGTTGGGGGCGGAGCCGATCTTGAGCAGGAAGCAGGCCAGGTTCATGACGAAAAAGGTGACCATGTAGCCCATGGAGATGAAGGTGGCGATCTGGTTGAGGTCGGCAAAGAGGGCGACCTGGGCGATGGCGTAGGTCAGGAGCAGGGCCAGCAGGGGCTCGTCGGTGCGCCTGGTGCCCCAGGAGAAGAGGGTGAGGCCGGGCAGAAGCTTGTCGCGGCCGAGGGCCTGCATCAGCTTGGAGGCGGCGATGAGGCCCATGAGGGCGGAGAAGAAGGTGACGGCGCACTCGCCGGCGACAATGAGGGGGGCCCAGACGCTGGTCTCCTGGATGATGTTGGGCTGGAAGAGGAGGGAGTCGTGGGTGGTGCTGGCGGCCAGGGAGAGGATGACGAGGAGGTAGACGACAAAGGTCGAGAGCATGGCCCAGAGGGTGCCGACGGGGATGGACTTGCTGGGGTTGCGCAGGTCGCCGGACATGGAGGCGCCGGCAAAGATGCCGGAGGTGGCGGGGAAGAGGATGCCAAAGAGGTCGCGGAAGGTGGTCAGGCCGCCGAAGGCGTGGCCGTCGCCGGCGTGGGGGAGCAGGTTCGAGCGCAAGGTGGCCAGGCGGATGCCGGTGAACTCGATGCCGCGGACGGGGTCGGCAAAGGGGGTGCGGAAGAGGGCGGAGACGGGGATGCTGAGGGTGGCGACGGTGAGGATGGCGAGGAGGCCGTTGCTGGCCTTGGAAAAGAGGGCGCTGCCGGCAAGGCACAGCAGGGTGCAGACGACGAGGACGGCGGTCTGGGAGAGGTAGCCCCACCAGTAGCCGCGGGGCAGGCTGGAGCCGAAGCTGAGGTTGATGCAGTCGATCAGGCCGACGACGTTGAGGGCGGTGTTGAGGACCTGGGAGAGGTAAAACAGCAGGCCGATGGAGCCGCCAAACTCGGGGCCGAGCGAGCGGGAGATGAGATAGTAGGTGCCGCCGCCCTTGACCTCGCCGTTGGAGGCCACGGCCGACAGCGAGAGCGTGGTGACAAAGTCGACCAGGTAGGAGAGGACGAGGAGGCCTGGAGGGGGTCAGGAGAGGGGGTTGAGAAGAGGGGGGGGTGTCGAGTGAGGGGGTCAGATGAGGGGGGAGAGGCAGAGCAGAGCTGCCGGGGGCAGACGTACTGAGCATGCCGAGGAGCCCGACCTGGCCGAGGATGAGGCCGAAGCGGAGGAACATGAGGATGCTGAGGATGCTGAGGCAGACCGGGACGTAGACGCCCGAGACGGCGCCCAGCTTGTGCTTCTTGGCGCCATGGTCGCGGTGGCGCTCCATGGAGGAGGTGGAGGGCGTTGCCGGCAACGCGTCGGGCCTGAACAGCTTGTCCAACAGCTTCCAAACCGCTGCTCTGTCCAGCAATGTCCAGCAATGCCACGCCGTGGCGAAAAGTGGTGATCTTTGGGTCGTTGCTGCAGAATGGTGTTTTTTTTCTCCTTTTCTTCCTTCTTAAACGTGCCCTTGCCTCTCTGCTATCGCGGTGGCGTCACCTCTATCATTGCGCTGTAGCCGCCGGCACGTACGTCGTAATGGGGACGCCGTCGACACCCAATGCAACGGTGTGCAGCCGCGACAAGCAGACGCGATAAACAGGGAAAGCGGACTTGTTTTTGGGTCTGGCAGGTTTCCGGATTCTTTAGCCTCTGAGGACCTGTCAGCTGTGCGCCCGTGACCATTCGGCCGCTGCTGATTCGGGAATTGATCGCGGTGGAGACGTGACAGGAGGCGTCTCGGACGGGCAAAGGGAGATTGGTGAACTGGCATCGCATTGTGTTTTCGTCTTGTGTGTTGCCACGATTCCTGAACCGTCTCGCGTCTTTCCATGACGCACCTGCTTCACGAGCACAGCCGACGGACCTTGGCGGAAGGAGCGATGGGCTGGGTCGCCCGGCGGCGACTGCCGTCGTCTCTACTGGTAATACGTCGAGATACAGTTGAGCTCACCGTCATTTGTTGACCCCACCCTGTGGCACTGGGAAGGGCGAATCTGCGTTTTTGTCTCCACTGTTTGGATTGCGCCCGACGAGGGCGATTTGCATTGGGGTTCGCGTGCAGATGCGAGCCTGTCAGGATTGCAGATGGCCAGCGCCGTTTCTGGCCAGCGCCGTTTCTGGCCAGCGCCGTTTCTGGCCGTGGGCCGCCTCGTTGCTGCACGTCTCAGACACGCTCGACACTGCTGACATGCCACCGGCCGTCGGAGAGATGGTGATGGCGAGGGAGATGGGCATGGCTCGTCGGCAAAGGACCGCAAGATATGCCCATGTCCGTCTTTCCTCCTTCTCCCAGCTCGTTTGCAGCTGTCCATGTCGTCACCGGAGCGAATCGCGCGTTCTGGCCCCCCCGGCGAGTTGGGCTCTGTCTCAGACATGCCCATGAGTGGGGCGCCGATTGTTCTGGCTAGCCAGCCTCGCATTCTGCTGGCCCCCCAAAAAGCCGGCCTGGACCCAATTCGCCAACCGATGCCTCGAGCAACAGACGGCAGGTCAATGGGACAGTGGCTGGCCGCTGGCTGCATGTCGGCAGCCCGGCTGGATGGAGCGTGAGCGATGTAGCCGGATTGACCGTCGCGACGGCTCGAAAATGCCTCACCGACGGTTGCACGACGACCATCGCGGCCTCACTGCGAGATTGGGGCGCCTGCAAGGTGCGGCTGACGTCTCAGCCTTCCCGTCCTTGTGCCGACCTTCTTTTGTGCATCGACAGGCAGCGTGCATCGAGGCAGCATACCGTTGCAAGCCAGCCTGACGACAGACGGCGGCCATTCGCATATATAAAAACGGCCACCCCACTGTGGCATGGAGTGTGATGCTACAGTACGTCAGTCACTTGTTTGCAGGACAGAATCGCGGCACTGCTCGTGGACCACGATATCCGGACGCTGCTTTCCGCTCCTGCATTTCGAGCATTAGGGCTATGCCGAGCGACCCCCACCTCTCCAGGGCCGCGACCAATGGCGTGGCGGGGGCCTGCATGCATAGGCAGTGCAAAAATGGGTTCCAGTCACCTGCTCGTATTGTGTTAGGCCGTCGGTTCGCGATAGCTTTGGGCACATGGGGGTCGATTAGGCGACTAGCCAAACAGAGCGCTTTCGTTGTTTTCGTCCACTTGCCACATCCTACACCACTCGATTGGCACGAACCGCCTGTCTTTTTTTCCCGTCTTCTTCTCTTGTCTCTTTTCATTTCCTCTTACCTGGATACGGAAGCACTCGTCCTGTATCGGCTGCCCCGTCCTCTCCAACGATATCCGCTCTCTGTCAGCTTGACTCAACCGCGATAAAACGAGGCAAGGAGGTAAAAAAGAGGGAGACTCTCGCCCTGCGCCATCTCGGCCTCCCGAATCCGATTCCGTCCCCCTCGACCGGCGTCGACCTCGAGCCGCCATCTCGATCCTCTTCCCTCCCATCATGTCGACCAACGGCCGGAACTCGCCAGCCTCCAACTCGTCCCCTCGAATCGCTGCCGCCCAGCTGCTGTCGTCGTCTCCAGCCTCCTTCCGCGGCCGATCGCTCGGCACGTCCGTCCCGCGCTCCGACACCACCGCACGCCTCGCCTCGCAGGTCCCGCCGCTGGGCTCGTCGCCGCTGCCGCCCGCCGTCGCCGCACAGGGTGGCCGTCGTGGATCAGGCCGATGGTCGCCCTCGGGCGCTCTGACGCCGCTGGCCGGCGGCAACTCGGCCGGCTCGCTTGCCGTCGGGCCCGGCGTCTCTGCCCTCGCCGCTGCCCTGGCCAACTCGGGCGGTGTCTCTCCATCTCGGCTGGGCACGCCGCCGGTCAGGACCGCCTCGCCGGCAGCAGCGTCGACGAGGGCGCTCAGCAGCACGCCGCTTGCGGGCGGAGCGGGCTCGGGCCCAGGCTCGGGTCTCGGCCTCACGCCCACAAACTACGGCTCCTTTGACTCACGGCCGCGCTATGCCACGACGGCCGGCGCCTATGAGGACCCCGAGATCGTGCGGCGACACCTGGTGCTGCGCTCCGACGCCGCCAGCATGTCGGACAAGCCCGGCGACGGCAAGGGCAAGCAGACGGCAGCAGCAGCAGCAGCAGCAGCAGCAGCGGCAGCAGCAGCAGCAGCAGGTGAGCTCGCGACGGCAGACGGCGCCGACGCAGAGTGGGTAGAGGGCGTCGGCGCCTCGGCCGTTGACGACGACGAGTTCTCCAGCCTGCAGCTGCAGGGCGGCGACATCACGCGGCCGATCTACCGGTGGACCGAGGAGGCGACCAGCCGGGTGAACCGCAGCAAGAGTTTCAGCATGCCGCGGCCCGAGCCCGAGAGCGAGGTGCTGGACATCAACACGATCAAGGTACCGGGCGGCTTCCGCCGCAACTACCTGCGGCGCACCAACGGCGACGAGGAGGCCTCCTCGCACCAGCACCAGCACCAGCACCACGGCGGACGCGCGCCCAAGGGCCGGCTCTTCACCGCGAGCTTCCTCGAGTTCCTCTCCGTGTACGGGCACTTTGCCGGCGAGGAGCTGGAGGAGGACGACGAGGTCCTGAAGCCGGGCGAGTACTTCTCCTCGGGCGAGGACGGCGATTCCGGCGGCCGCGGGGCTGCCTGGGACAGCGACGTCGGCAGCGGCGCCCTCAGCGACGGGGCCAGCGACGAGGACGACGAGGACGACGATGACGAGGAGCGCGAGCTGCTCGAGGACAGCACCGTGCTGACGCCGTCGCGGCGGCGGCGACGGCGCAAGACGCGCGGCGGCAGCGGCAACGCCAGCCCGATGAACGCGGCCGCCGTGCTGCTCAAGTCGTTTGTCGGCACCGGCGTGCTCTTCCTGCCGCGGGCCTACCTCAACGGCGGCATGCTGTTCAGCAACCTGGTGCTGCTCTTCGTGGCCGCCCTCAGCTACTACTGCTTCGTCCTCCTCGTCACCACGCGGCTGCGCGTGTCCGGCTCCTTTGGCGACATTGGCGGCATCCTCTACGGCCGCTGGATGCGCTACATGATCCTCGGCTCCATCGTCTTCAGCCAGATCGGCTTCGTCGCCGCCTACATCGTCTTCACCTCGGAGAACCTGCAGGCCGTCATCCTGGCCGTGTCCGCCTGCGAGACCCTGATCCCCATCAAGTACCTCATCCTCATGCAGATGCTCATCTTCCTGCCCTTCTCGCTGCTGCGCGACATCAGCAAGCTCGGCTTCACCGCCCTCGTCGCCGACGCCTTTATCGTCATCGGCCTCGCCTACCTCTTCTACTACGACGTGCTCACGCTCGAGCGCTTCGGCCTCGCCGACATCATCCTCTTCAACCCCGCCGACTGGACCCTCTTCATCGGCACCGCCATCTTCACCTTTGAGGGCATCGGCCTCATCATCCCCATCCAGGAGTCCATGCGCCACCCCGAAAAGTTCCCGCGCGTGCTCTTCGTCGTCATGGTCATCATCACCACCATCTTCGTCGTCATGGGCGCCGTCTCCTACGCCGCCTACGGCTCCAAGACCGAGACCGTCGTGCTGCTCAACCTGCCCCAGGACAACCGCCTCGTCAACGGCGTGCAGTTCCTCTACTCGCTGGCCATCCTGCTGTCGACGCCCCTGCAGATCTTCCCCGCCATCCGCATCACCGAGAACGGCCTGTTTACGCGCAGCGGCAAGTACAACCCCTACATCAAGTGGCAGAAGAACGGCTTCCGCTTCCTCTTTGTCGCCCTCTGCGCCGCCATCGCCTGGGGCGGCGCCGACAACCTCGACAAGTTTGTCGCCCTCGTCGGCAACTTTGCCTGCATCCCGCTGGTCTACATCTATCCGGTGCGTTTCTGTCTGTCCTCTTTTTGTGTGTCCCGAACCCGTCTGCTAACACGCCGCCAGCCTCTGCTCCACTACAGGGGCGTGGCCCGCAGCAGGCTGTGGAAGGCCAGCGACATTGCGCTGTGCATCTTTGGCATCGTCGCCATGGGCTACACCACCAGCCTGACCATTATGAGCTGGGCCCAGGCGTCGGGGCCTCCGCTGCCGGGCTACTGCGACAGCAAGAGGGGCTAGTCCTTTGTGTGAGGGACGTTGTATAGTCTCGATTCTCAAGCTCCTTGTGTCTCCGTTTTTTTGTTGTTGTAGTTTACTTTGTTCACCAGACCTCGGCAGGTGCGCGGATATGGACGGAGAGGGAAAGAAGAGTGCAAGACTGCTGTCGATGTGAGGTAATTGGGGACCCAGTGTTTTTTGGCTAGAGATGGTCTCCGCGCATCAGCGACTTGTCGTAATTCATTGCATTAGGGCTCGATAGCCGTTTGTTTCATAGATTTAGTTGTTTTTCCTACCAGGCCGTTTCATATCCTAGTTTGCACCGTGTTGTTGTTGATGACTGGATGTTCCTCGTTTGGTAATCTAAATATCGAGCCAGACGCGGGAGAACAAAAGCGGGGCTTCCAAGCAAGCCACCGCAATTCTCACTTTCAATTCTTGGATCGCGACGTCTCTTTTTGGGCCCCCTTTATCGCTCTTCGCGCCCCAGGAAAAGCCTCCGTCACTCCGCTGTCGCCTCTCCGACTCGTCCTCGCCGCTCGACTCCTCACCCTCTGCTCATAGCTCGTAGGAGTGCCTGCAAACGCGTGCCGCAGCCATGAACGCGCCGGATAGGTGAGTGAGACTGGGCCGCACTGTTTTGCCACCCTGCAATCAAGAACATGTGTGCGACAGCCTTGCCGTCAAACGGAAATCGCTCCCGTAGGACTCGGCCCGTCCGAGGCAATGCAGGCTGCTGGTCAAGTGACGTTAGCCAGGGGACGGCGTCTCTGCGGGCAGACTGGGAAGGTGCGACGGGGGGGGAGACGGGGGAAGAGAGAGAAGGTGCGCCGTTTGCTCCTTCCTCTATAAAACGTGGCAGACGCACGCGCATCGCTGTTCGAGCTCGTTCCCACGCATTCTGCCATTCTTGGAGACGCGCGCGCGAGAGTGGTGCTGCCCGCCTGTTTGACCCCTACCGGCCCCCCCGGACAACTGCAGAGGATTCCCGAGAGAGGAAGCATGGCCAACAATCGCCACAAAAACGTGCAGCAGAGGTTGGGCGGCTCTGGCGGGAGGGAACAACAGTGTCCTTCTGTTGTGTTTCTTTCTTTTTTTCTTTTTTGCTCGCCCTGCTGACAGAGGCTCTCTCATCTGCCGTCTAGATTCGAGCTGTTCATTCTCGGCGATGGCGAGAAGAAGATTACCGAGACGCCGTTTACCGGTAAGGCCAGAGAGGCAGGCGGCGGGGCGCAGAAGAAGAGCTGACGGCCGCGATCCCAGGCATGGCAAACACGTCCGATTTCTTGATGCTCAAGGAGGACCACACGCTGGGAAACCTCCTGGCCGAGCACCTCAAGATGCATCCCAAGGTCCTGATGGCCGGATACAAGGGTGGGTTTTGTCCTCGTCCCTCCCAGGGTCATTCATGCTTTCTTCTAACAGCGACCGCCGCAGTGGCCCACCCTAATGTGGCCGAGGTTCTGCTCCGCGTCCAGACGGACGGCACCGTCACGCCCAAGGAGGTGCTGGTAGAGGTGTGCAAGCAGCTGGTGGCGACGCTGGGACACCTGAGCCGCGAATTTACGCGCGAGTATGAGTTGCGGCGTATGGCGACGGCAGGCGAGCAGCAGCAGCAGCAGCAGGGCGGTTTCTAGCCCGCGGTCCGTCTTCTTTCTTGCCATTCGTAAGCAGGTGTCTTTTTTTTGTGGCGTTTTGGGATCAAGAACGGGAATACACAAAAATCCACCTCAAGAACATTGGACGGCGTTGTGGGAAAACGGCTGCTTGTTATCTGTTTCTTGTTGAACCAAAATACATAAAGACAAATACAATCACTGAAACAAAAAGAGAAAAAAACTCCTGCCCCATTTGCCCTCTTCCGCCCCGAGGCAGCTTGACCGTCTCCCCTGCTCCGGCTCATATTTCGGAGCCCGATCTTTTTGTTTTCATATTCCCCTGCCTGTCATCATCCTGCACCAAAGACCCGTTATACTGGTCCTTCTCCGCCTGGGATAAGCTGTGCTCCAGTCAGCCAGGCGCGTCTTGTTCCAGCGCGCTTCTCGGACGTACCATGCATATGTTGTTGCCGTTGAGTAGGATCTTGGAAAGCTTAGTTTGACCACCAGAGTAGTCACTGCAACGCCACCGGTTAGCACCAGAGCGTGGCATAGGCCGTACCCTCGCGGAACGGAGACACATACAACTCGGTCACTTCTTCCAGCACCATGTCTGCAGGCTGTTAGCTCAAGGACTCTCTTTAGGCAGGGCGGATCACGGGTTTGAATACGTACTGACATAGTCGTCGAAGCCAACCAGAGTTCCGCTGAACTCTAGAGGGGTAGGGACGACGGTTAGCTTGCTGGACCACAGAGGCGAAAACCTTGAATCTTATCCGCCTTGCGTCTTCTCCGACATACCTCGCTCGCCCTTCATGACGACCCATATCCTGGACCCGACACATTTGTCGATGAGCTCTGCAAATCGCAAGTCAGCAGACCGTCGGCCTTGCCCCTGGCCACCGGCTCTCGTCCAGTCTCTTTGCGGGCTCACGTACCGAGGGGAAGAAGTTGTGAGGCCATTGTTGGCGTCGTGTGGCGAGCGGTCACGCGCTCGAAAAAGAGTTGACAGGTAGCGAAAGCTATTTGGTCCGACCCCTTTATGGAACCCCTCACGAGTACGAACGTGTGCTGCTTGATGGCGTGTCTTTTTTAAAGGCGAGATGTGTTGAAGCTCATTCTCCCTCGTGAATTTCGACCTTCCTCCACAAGTTAGAAAAGCGGGTCCATAGTTAATCCCCCACCACTACGCATGGCCAGCCTGAGCGACAGATCAGTGAGCAGGCAAGATACGGAGTGCTTGGTAAGATAATGAGTATGTACATAGTAGGAATATGGTAGAGTTATTGACAGAGATTATATATTCAATATTTTACCACAATCGTGGCTGCTCGCAACTTTGTCCCTTCCCAGGACACTCAGAAGAACAGAACACGTGAAGGCGCATAATTTAATACTCGGATACAACGATACAGTTAGCCTAAAGCTGAGCCGCGCATTTCTCCATCCACAGTGGAACAAGATACAGGCACCAAAACAGGCACACCACCGCCATCCCGAGGCTGCGATGTGACGCCTTTTGTCGTCCCGCCGTGTCTCTTGCATGTCAGTCCTATATACAGGTAACCATGGCGCGGTTCTCCGACCTGTCACCTCCACGAAGCCCATAGTCTGCCACCGTCGCGCGTCTCTGGCTCTTGTTCACGCCTTCGCTCTCTCAACACACTCGTCTTTCGCGGAAGGCTGCAGCCGGAGCACTCAGCTGCCCGTCTCGTGCGTCGGTGGACCGAAGCCTGCCAGAGTGATGCTGCGATCTCACACAAGGTGGCTGACAGCCTGTAGGCCATCCCGGAGACGCTGCTTACATAGCTACAGTTGTTGCTCTGGCAGAATGGCTGCGAAACGCCAGCCCCAGCCGTCGCCGACGAGCAAGCCATCGCTGCCTCTCCAACAAGCCTCTGGGACGATCTCTGTGAAGCTGCAACTGTGGCAGCCAGACGCGGGCATTGTGTTTGGCTCTTCTACGACCGTGATCGAATCCGAAGCCAAAGCCGTCGGCCGCAAAGCGAGCACGCCGTTTGCCCAACCTCTGCGCCCGACGCTCTGCGAATACACATCTGCCTATCCTGGGCGTGCGGCTGAGAGATTGATACACTCAGACGCTACGACCCGCGTCTGCTTAGAAGATAGCGTCGAAGCCACACTGAAGACTGCCAATAGCGACTTTGGCGAGGCATTGAGGAAAGCACAGGATATCTTGAGGGAGTTGATACGAAAGGCAGAGGCACAACAGGCAGAAGAGGGTGGAGGGGTAGAAGAAGCAGAAGAGGACAGCGAAGGAAAGGATAAGGATGAGGTGGAAGAAAGCGAGGGGGGCATCGACGACGACGCAGCACGGCCGGCGGCGACAACGCTCGCATACAAGATGTCACCAGAGCAGTTCCAGGCAGCCAGGGAGGCCAAGCCGGACAGCGCAGAGTCGTTCTGGTCGTACGCAATGTATCGACACGTGGAGGACGGGTCGCCGGTCAAGGTGCACTACAGCAAGAGCCTGCACACGACGGAGCGGATCTGCCGGCAGTACTTTGCGGACGAGCCGGTGCTGGGCTTCGACCTGGAGTGGATGGCGTCGGCGATGCGGTGGCAGGGCCCGCGGCGGAACGTGTGTCTGGTGCAGCTGGCGAGCCCCAGCCGGGTCGGGCTGTTCCACCTGTCGCTGTATCCGGCGCGCGAGAGCGGGGGCGTGTTCCTGGACGACGACGCCGACAGCCTGGTGGCGCCGACGCTGCGGCGGATTCTCGAGGACGCCAACACGATCAAGACGGGCGTGTTCATCCAGGGCGACGCGACGCGGCTGCGCAACAACCTAGGCGTCGACGTGCGCGGCATGGTGGAGCTGAGCCACCTGCACAAGCTGGTGCAGTACTCGCAGACGGGCGAGGTGCAGCTGATCAACCGGAAGCTGGTGTCGCTGGCGGTGCAGGTGGAGGAGCACCTGCGGCTGCCGCTGTTCAAGGGCGTCGACGTGCGGTCGAGCGACTGGTGCAAGCCGCTGAGCATGGAGCAGATACTATGTGGGTAGAGCGCGAGGCGGACGGGAGGAGGAGGAGGAGCGAGTTTGACGCTGATGGCAGGACACAGATTCGGCATCGGATGCGTATGCGGCCGTGCAGCTCTTTTCGGTGCTCGAAGGGAAGCGGAAGAGCCTGCGACCGACGCCGCCGCGACCAGCTTTTGCCGAGCTGGGCCTGCCGATCCGGCTGGCCGACGGGGTGACAGCCATCCAGCCGGCAGTCGAGGACGAGGCCGAGGCGGACGAGGACCGGGACGTCCCTGCTGCCAGCAAGGCAAAGCGGGTGAAGAAGGCGGCATCGACGACGTCCACGCTGAAGGACAAGAAGGCCAGTATCTCTGCAGCGTCCACGCCGAAGAAGAGCAAGACGGCGGCCCTCGCGGCAACGTCGTCGCGGCCCAAGGACGCCAGGGTCGCTGCGGCGGACGAATGGCTCGCACAGTATCTCTCACGGGCCGACGACCAAGACCCGGACAAGCAGCAGGCAAAGCGGGCACCGCGGTCATCGCTGCGCGCATACCACCTGTGGCACAGAGACGAGACGCTCGACCCGGCCGCGGTGGCCAGCCTCCTCCGTGATCCGCCGCTGCTGACTACTACGGTGGTGGGCTACATTCTTGACGCCGTGCGGCACGAGGACCTGCCGTACGACCGGGCACGGCTGCGGGCAGAGCTGCTGGAGCAGCTGCCGGCCGGCGTGGTAATGCTGCGGTATCGGCAGCTGGCGAGGACGTGCGGCTTTCGCGGCAGAGCGTGGTGACGGAAGCTGATTTTGCTGTTGGTCGGCTGGCCACCTGCAGGGTCGTTCAGACGACTTGCTCGGAATTTACAAGCCTTTAGCTTTCAAGCATGTGCAATATCGATTTGGAAAACGAGCTCTATGATATATGACAAATCCCTTCCCCACTTTTTACAACAATAGAAATATCAGCCGTGCCTTTTGCCCCTTTTGCCCTTTTTTCTCGCACTATGTCTGCTGGGCGACGACGTCACGGCCTCGGTTGATCTGGACGCGCTTGTCTTCGCCGCCACTGACGATGCCCCAGGCACGGTCCCAGACAAGGTCGAAGACCTTGACGCCCTCGCCGGCCAGCGGCCGGGTCTTGCCCTCACGGCCCTCGCGGTCGATGACGTAGACGGCCTCGCTGACGGCGGGACCGGCGGCGGCAGTGGCGACCGGGGGCTGTTCTGCGTCGTCGTCGGCGTCGTGGAGGCCGCGGCGGCTGCTGCGCAGGTCCCAGATGCGACAGGTGCCGTCGTGGGAGGCGGAGACGAGCGAGTAGTCGTTGTCGGGGGCGGCGGCGAGGGCGACGACCTTGTTGACGTGACCGCGGAGGGTCATGACGGCGGTGGAGGCGACGGACTCGCGGGGGTCGACGAGCACAATGTTGCGGGCGGCGTTGCCGGCGGCCAGGAGGGGGCTGCTGCCGGAGCCGACCGCGCAGAGCGAGAGCAGGGCGTGCGACGTGGCGACGGAGCCGACGACCTGGGCCGACGTGAGGTCGAGCGTGGCGACGGCGCCGTCCTGGCCGGCCGAGTAGGCGACGGTGCGGTCGCGGGGGTCGATGGCGACGGCCGTGGCCGGCTGGCCCTTGTGGGCGGCGACGAGGGCCAGCGGGCCGCGGCGGGGCACGTCGGGCGTGGCGGCGACCCTGCGGCGCTTGCCGGCAGCAGCCGCGGCGGCGCCGGGCAGCAGGGATTCGGGGGCGGCCGGGGCGGACGCCTTGGCCGTGGTCCAGAGGCCGATGGTGCCGTCGGCCGAGGCGGTGAGGACGCGGCGGGCGGCGCCGTCGGTGGCGATGGCATCGACGCTGGCCCTGTGGCCGTACAGCTCGAGCGTGGGCCGCAGCAGCTGGATGGCGTCCGTGTCCATGGCATCGGCCGCGACGTCCTGGTCGGACAGTGCTGGCGCCTTCCATATCCGCACGGTGCGGTCGATGCCGGCCGAGGCGATCTGCGTGGGCGTGACGAAGCGGGCGGCCTTGATGCCGGCCGTGTGGCCGCCGTGGGCCGCGTCGGGCGACACGGCCGTGACGTGGCCCGCGGCGCTCCACAGGCGCAGCAGGCCGTCGTAGGAGCCCGACAGCAGGCGGCCCGTGGTGGCGCTCGTCGCGGCCGCCACGTCCACGGCGCTGACCCAGTCGTCGTGCTGGAAGCTGGCGGCAAAGGCCGGCGGGATCAGGCTGCGCACGTACTGCAGCGCCACGGTGGACTCGCCCGACAGGCCGCTGTCGCGCAGGTAGTCGGCCAGCGTCGACCGCAGAAAGGCGCCGTCGACGAGGAAGTCGAGGGGGATCGGCCGCTCGGTCGCGAGCATGGACTCGGAGTTGAGGATGCGTGAGAGGCCGTAGCGGCGGATGTCTGGGGCTTGTCAGTGGCCTGTGGCCTGCTGGGCGGCAGCAAGGGGACGGCAGCGAACCACCACTCACCCGCCGGTACGATCAGCTGCCGCTTCGACTCCGGCAGCTGAATCGCCTCGTCCGTCGTCGTAAACACCACCTTGACCTGCGCCATCTCAGGCGCCTGGTCCAGCGAGGCCGCCATTGGCTCAGATGTGCGTGTGTGTGCGTGCGTGTTGGGGCGGGAGAGGCGTCGTGGCTGTTTCTCGCCAGGTGTTGTCCAGTCAAAAAGAGCCCTTTCTTCGGCCTCTTTTTCTGTAGGAAGAAAAAAAAAATGCAGAATTAAAAAATCTTTATCTTATCGGCCGCTTAGTCCTCAGCCTTGCCGCACTCCGAGACCAGCCTTGCCCCGCTCTTCGACTGGCCAATCGCAGAGCCGCCAGTCAGAAATCCCAGCGGAACGCGCTGTCAGGCGCGTTTCGCACCCACAAAGCCTGGCGCGATTTTGAGTGCCACTGCTTCCCGGCCCTCTCTCTCTCCTCCGCGCCTACACCCATACCGAGCAGTGCGATGCGAGATGGTCACCTTGGAAGAAGCCAACCGCCTGCTGTCGAAGCCTCTGTACGTGTTGAGCGATGTCTTTTCCTTTCGTTTGCCTTCCTCCCGTTCCCTTTCCCCAGCTCGTCCTCTCCTCCCTCGCTGACACGACTGCACAGCGACGATGACGATGCGCTGCCCTACCGCTCGCAGTCGGCGTACCGGTCGCTGCAGCGGTTCCGCCTCCCATCCGACCGCCCATACCAGCAACAGTTTGGCGACATGTACTTTCTGCGGCTGACCAAGATCAAGCCGGCGGTCGAAAAGGTCGCCGTCGAGGCGTTTGGCGACGTCATTGTGGCTGGCGAGCCGCCGAAGCAGGTCGACCGCGTGCTCGACGTGCGCCAGGGCGAGTTCTGCTGGGTCGCCGGCACCGTCTACATGGACATGCCCTTTAAGCCCAGCATCCTGGACGACGTCTCCAAGGACGTGAGTCTTGTTCCCCGAGCTTCCTCATTCTGCTTCTGGTCCACGGCTGACGACTGACTTCTGACGACCCAGAGACTGCTATCGCTGCCGCCCGACGGCAAAAAGTACATACCCGAAGACGGCGCCGACGACCTGCTGGCCGAGGGCCGAGGCAGCGTGTCCGTCATGCTGGAGGACGAGTCGGGCCGCATCCGGCTGGTGGGCAAGGCGCTGCGCTCGGTGCTGCTGGTCACGGGCTGCATTGTTGCCGTCATGGGCACGGAGAACGAGAACGGCGAGCTCGAGGTGCTCGACGTTGTGTTTCCCGACCTGCCGCCGCAGCCGGCCCGGTGGGAGCTCTCGGGGGCGCCGGCAGGCGACGACGCCCAGCAGCAGGAGCAGCAGCAGCCGCCGGCGAAGCGAATCAAGGTCGAGGACGACAAGGACCTGGACATGGACCTGGACATGAAGCACGCGGGCCGCGACGACGGCAACGTCCGGCCGAGACGGCCCAGCAGCGGCAAGACGGTGGCCATTGTGTCGGGCCTGCGCTTTTCGGGGCCGCACGGCGCGGCCGCCGTAGAGACGGGCCTGCTGCTCGAGTACCTGCTGGGCGAGGCGCTGGCGCCGGCGTCGCAGCGCGCAGCCGCCGGCATCAGCCGCCTGATTGTTGCCGGCAACTCCATCGTGGCGGCGCCGGTGGCGGCAGCGGCCGGCGAGCGGCAGCTGACGAAAAAGTACGGCTACGACAGCAGCAACTACGATGCGGTGCCGAGCGCGACGCTGGACGCCTTTCTGGCCCAGCTGCTGCCGTCCATGCCCGTCACGCTGCTGCCCGGGCCCGACGACCCGTCCAACGCGAGCCTGCCGCAGCAGCCCGTGCACGCGGCCATGTTCCCACAGTCGCGCGCCTTCTCGATCGGGGCGATCGCCGCAGCCGTCGGTTACGAATCGGCCGAGCCCGAGCAGCCCGAGCCCGGCTCGCTGGACGCCGTGACCAACCCGTGGGAGGGCGAGGTGGACGGCTGGCGCTTCCTCGGCACCAGCGGGCAGACCATTGACGACATGCAGCGCTACGTGCTGAGCAGCGACCGGCTCGGCATGATGGAGGCCACGTGTCGGTGGCGGTGCTGCGCGCCGACGGCGCCAGACACATTGTGTGAGCTGCCTCTCTTTGGGGGGCGTGCCCCTTCTTCTAGCTATGGCTGGCCCAACCCGCTGACACCAACCAGGGAGCTACCCGTTCCAGGAGGATGACCCCTTCATCATAGAGGCCTGCCCCCATGTCTACTTTGCCGGCTCGCAGCCCGAGTTTGGCACGCGGTTGATCACCGGCCCCGACGGCCAAGAGGTGCGGCTGGTGGCTGTCCCGGCCTTTTCCGAGACGTGCGAGATTGCGCTGTTGGACACGGAGACGCTGGAGGTGACGCGAGTCAAGATTGGACGGTCGCAATAGCGACAAATGTGTTTAGCCTTTCATGCAACTACGCCGTAACGTGTTGGGGATCTCACATTAGTAAGCACTCCATTGTGTCTGAGCTGTCCAGATGGCCCATCCATGTAGCTGTCTTCCAAACGGAATGCCTACTAAGGGTCTTGGACAGGAATCAGCATCGCCAATCTATGCCGAATCTGGGTGTGAGCCAGTCTACGAAGCGGATAGGACTCTTGTCTTGACTGAACGTTACGTCTGTAAGCACGGGGCAGTAGTAGTCTTACATGTGTCGTGTTACAGCACATAAGCTTGTTGCAGTGGTGGATTAGCGAATTCGGCTGGGTACATCCGAAAGAACGCATGAATCGATGAGCGGATTATGGCCGACCGAGACCTGCGAGTGATAAAGCAGATGTTCTCGCAAAAGAGACGACGGCAGGCTAACGGCTTCGTACGAGCAGAATACGAGAATACGATAACGACATGCGTGCTGGTATACAATTTCTGTGCGGGCGGCCAACGCCAAAGCCTGGCAGTTCGGGGTTGGGCGCAGCATAGCCTACTGGCGCTAAGCGCTAGCGCATAAGACGACTAAATATTGGGGCAGCATTTCGCTTCTCATCCATCCCGTCTCTTATTGACTGCAGAATGGGTTGACGCGACGCCATCCTGGTGCAAGATACTTTTTTCTGATGATACCTGGCACGCTCCGCAACTGTCCTGCATCGGCAAGATGAGATACACTTCTGACCAACATCCATGGCATCTTTACTTGCGGTTCCTTAGCACAGCCCCTGACTATCACTTCGTCTTAGTCCACCTCGTCCAATTAGCCTATCCCTGTCTGGGCTGAGACCCGATCGGCCGTCCACCCACGTCACGTCTGGCAGTCGGGGACGGTTCCATATTCAGAGCTGCCGATGCAACGTCCTGCTCCTCGGCAAGACAGGGGTCGGACGCTACTGGTGATTGACGCAGCCACCCCCGGTCGTCGTCCTGGGGCTCGCTGGCTGCTTCTCGGCTGCTCGCGTGACCTGCATATCTGGTATCTGCCATGTGCGGACTCTGCGAGTTGCCGTGCAGGCTTGCATGTGCCGTGGTGGTGGTATAAGACGCGGCCCTGGCCGCCCCAGCCTCCGGATCGTTGATCCAGCCGAGCCACACCACCAGCTGCCCGCAACCAGCTGTCCGCAACGCGCCAGCTTTGTTCTGTCGTCAGCCCCCTCCCCGACACAATGCACGCCAGTACCGGCCTCCTCGCAGCGGCCCTGGGCTGGGCGCCGGCGACGGTGGCGGCCGCGGCGCTCGGCGCCAAGCGCGACTCCGTGCCGACGGGCTTCGTGGCCGCGCCGTACTACCCGGCGCCGCTCGGCGGGTGGACGGCGGATTGGGCGGCCAGCTACGCCAAAGCTGAGGCGCTGGTGGCGCAGATGACGCTGGCCGAAAAGACCAACATCACGTCGGGCTCGGGCTTCTACATGGGGCCCTGCGTCGGCAACACGGGCAGCGCGCCGCGGCTCGGCTTCCCTCAGATCTGCCTCCAGGACAGCGCGCTCGGCGTCCGCAGCACCGACCACGCGACCGCCTTCCCGGCCGGCATCACCACGGCCGCCACCTGGGACAAGGCGCTGATGCTCGCGCGCGGCCAGGCCCTCGGCCAGGAGTTCCGCGGCAAGGGCGCCGGCGTCTACCTCGGCCCGACCATCGGCCCCCTCGGCCGCAAGCCCCGCGGCGGCCGCAGCTGGGAGTCCTTTGGCGCCGACCCCGTCCTCCAGGCCGTCGCCGGCGCCCTCACCGTCCGGGGCGTCCAGGCCCAGGGCGTCATCGCCACCGCCAAGCACCTCATTGCCAACGAGCAGGAAATGTACCGCATGTACAACGTCTTCATGCCCGGCTACAGCGCCAACATTGGTTCGTCGCCGCTCTGCTCCTCCGGCCCTCCTCGCCGTTGCTGGCCTCCTCGCTCTTGCTGACCGACAGACGATCGCACCCTGCACGAGCTCTACCTCTGGCCGTTTGCCGAGACCGTCCGCGCCGGCGTCGGCGCCGTCATGGCTGCGTACAATGCCGTAGGTCGTCTCGCCTCGGCCCCGCCTCCCGCCATGCTGACTTGTCCCAGGTCAACGGCTCTGCCTGCTCACAGAACAGCTACCTCATCAACGGCCTCTTGAAGGACGAGCTGGGCTTCCAGGGATTTGTCATGTCGGACTGGTAAGCGCGTCGTTCCTGCCTGTCTGGTTCCTCCTGTTCGCTCCTTCCTCACATCCCATTCTGCCATTATCTCCGAATCTGCATCGACTCCCACCGCATGCAAAACACAGACTCACCCCCCCCAGGCTCGCTCAGATCTCCGGCGTCCCGTCCGCGCTGGCCGGCCTCGACATGGCCATGCCCGGCGACACCATGGTGCCGCTGCTGGGCACCAGCTACTGGATGTACGAGCTGACGCGCGCGGCGCTCAACGGCTCGGTGCCCATGGACCGCCTCAACGACATGGCCACGCGCGTGGTGGCCGCCTGGTATCAGATGGGCCAGGACGACGGCTTTCCCGAGCCCAACTTCTCGTCCAACACGGCCGACGCCACCGGCCTGCTGTATCCGGCCGCGCTGCTCTCGCCCAGCGGCGTGGTCAACCAGTTTGTCGACGTGCAGGGCGACCACGCCTCCGTGGCCCGCCAGGTCGCCACGGATGCCATCACGATGCTCAAAAACGACGGCGGGCTGCTGCCGCTGGCGCTGTCGCGGCCGCTAGCCGTCTTCGGCACGGACGCCGCCGTCAACGCCGACGGCGCCAACGCCTGCGCCGACCGCAACTGCAACACCGGCACCCTCGGCATGGGCTGGGGCTCCGGCACGGCCAACTACCCCTACTTTGACGACCCCGTCGGCGCGCTGCGCAACCGCTCCACCGCCAACGTCACCTACTACGACTCCGACAGCTTCCCCGCCGCCGCCAAGAACCCCGGGCCCAGCGACGTCGCCGTCGTCTTTCTCAGCTCCGACGCCGGCGAGAACTCGTACACCGTCGAGGGCAACCACGGCGACCGCGACTCGTCCGGCCTCGTCGCCTGGCACGACGGCGACGCCCTCGTCAAGGCCGTCGCTGCCGTCTACAGCCGCGTCGTCGTCGTCGTCCACACCGTCGGGCCCCTCGTCCTCGAGCCCTGGATCGACCTGCCCGCCGTCCGGGCCGTGCTGTTTGCCCACCTGCCCGGCCAGGAGGCCGGCGCCTCGCTGGCCGACGTCCTCTACGGCGTCGTCCCCCCCAGCGGCCACCTGCCCTACTCCATCCCCCGCGCCGAGGACGACTACCCCTCCAGCGTGACCTCGCTCACCGGCTTCGCCCTCGGCCAGCCTCAGGACACCTACTCCGAGGGCCTCTACATCGACTACCGCTACCTGCAGAAGAACGGCATCGCCCCGCGCTACGCCTTTGGCCACGGCCTCAGCTACGCCAACTTCTCCCTGTCCGCCGTCACCGTCGCCGTCCGCACCGTCCTGACCACCGTGCTGCCCGCCACCCGTCCGCCCAAGGGCAGCACGCCCGTCTACTCCTCCGACATTCCCGCCACCACCGAGGCCGTCCAGCCGTCGGACTTCTCCACCATCTGGCGCTACCTGTACTCGTGGCTGAGCTCGGCCGACGCGGCGTCTGCTGCTGCCATTGGCGTCAAGGCTGCTGCTGGAACGGCCTCGGCCGTCTACCCGTACCCGGCCGGCTACTCGACCAACCAGACCGCTGGCCCGGCTTCCGGAGGTGCCCAGGGCGGCAACCCGGCCCTCTTTGACGTCGCCTTCTCGCTGTCCGTCAACGTGACCAACACCAACAAGGAATCCTCGGGGCTGTCTGGCCGTGCCGTCATCCAGGCCTACATCCAGTTCCCGGCCGACAGCGCCTACGACACCCCCGTCGTGCAGCTGCGCGACTTTGAAAAGACGGACACGCTGGCGGCCGGTGCATCGACCACGCTGACGCTGCAGCTGACGCGCAAGGATCTCAGCGTGTGGGACGTCGAGCAGCAGAACTGGGTGCTGGCCGGCCTGCCCAACAGCGGCAGCAGCCCCGTGCGCTACACCATCTGGCTGGGCGAGGCCAGCGACAAGCTGCACACGGCCTGCTACACCGACACGCTGACGTGTGAGAGCGGGCTGAGCGGGCCGTAAGCAGGTGAGGGAGGGCGTGGAATGGACCGTAATGGGAAGCGTATTGTGTGTGGGCAGTAATCGTGCGTGTATATTTGTATATAGCCAATCGTACAAAGGCTTGTCTTTTTTATTTACAGACGTTTCCCCTGGGACAATCCTCTCGACAAGAACTACCTCTAGTAGGACAGCCGCTTGCGGCCCTTGGCTCGCCGGCGCTGCAGCGTCTTGCGCCCGTTCTTGGTGCGGATGCGGCTGAGGAAGCCGTGGCGCCGCTTCTGGATCAGCCGGCTGGTCCGCTCCAGCGTCGCGCGCGGTCCACAGCGCAGCTGGCTGCCGAGGCCGGCGAGCGCCGGGTGGCGGGAGATGGAGGCGGGGGCGACGAGGTCGGGGGAGGCGGAGGGGAGGAAGGAGGCGGCGGGCGAGAACGGTGCGACGACGGACGGCGTCGACGTCGGCCGGAAGACGGTCTGGCTGGCCATTGTCGTGGGTCGCAGCCGTGGCAGCACGGAAAAGGATCTGGCAAGAATCAGAAAGAGGCGCGTGTGTGGGAGAGGGCCGGCAGACTGGGACTGGGCTTACCGCGTCTGGCCTGCCAGCGGTAGCCTCCGGGCGAGCATGCCGGCTATGAGGGAAAAGGAGGAGAGGGAGGAGGTTGCGGCTGTGGCGGTGGCTGTCGTCGTCGTCGAGGTCGTCGTCATCGTCATCATCGTCGTCCGCATGGCCGTCGACATGACCGCTCCAAAGGCTGTTGGCCGCGCAAGCGAGACGTTCATGGCGGCAAGCTGGGCGTGCTCTGCAAGGACAAAAGGTCCTGCTGTGTCTGCAAGAATCAATCGGTAACAGGAGGGGGGCCGCCGCGGTCGCCAGTGCTGTGCCGTCTGTCGCTCGTTGCTGATTGACCTGGTGGAGAATTTTTTTGCCTTTGCCAACCCGTTTCGGAGCTGCCGGTTCGGCCTGTCTGATTGGTGGATGGGAAAAGTGGGACGTTGCGACTCCGAGCGCATTACGGCACGCTTTGGGGGCTTTACAGTGAGCATAACCAAAAATTATAGGCCATTTACGGCGGCTAACTTGCGTTGTGCACAGAGACGTGTAACCCTTCAGGTCTATCTTCCCTTTCGACCCTTCCTCGTCCTCCTCCTCTTTTACTACAACTCATCCCGGCCTGTCGTCGTCGCCGTTGCCACGTCCGCCTTGGCCTCCTCCTTGCTCTCGACCTTTTCCGTCGGCTGCCACTTTAGCGCCTTGAGCCGCTCCGTCAGGATGGGGTGCGAGAAGTGGTAGTTGGCAAACATCCAGTCGGCGTCCATGGTGCTCAGGTTCTGGATCTGCAGCTTGATCAGCGAGCGCGCCAGGTCCTCCGAGTAGCCCAGGCCCTGCGCAAACGCGTCCGCCTGGAACTCGTAGCGCCGGCTCAGGATGTTCATCAGCAGCTTGATGACCATGTCCATCGGCGCCAGCGCGTCCGAGAAGAGCAGGAAGCCAATGATGATGGGCCGCTCCCGGACGAAGCCAAAGTCGGCATACAGGCTCTTGTTGTTGATAAAGACGGAGAAGAGGGCAAAGATGTAAAAGAAGTGCGCCTGTCGGCGTTAGCTCGTGCTCGTCCGCCTGCATCCATCCATCCCTCCTCGCAGAATGGTGCGTCTCACCTGGGAAATGGCAAACAGCCGCGTGGTGTGGCCGAGACTCCAGTGGCCCAGCTCGTGGGCCAGCACGGCCACGACCTCCTGGGTCTCGCTCTTCTCGATCAGGGTGTCGTAGATGACAATGTGCTTCTTCCAGGGCAGGCCGAAAAAGTAGGCGTTGCTGTGGGCGCTGCGGCGGCTGCCGTCAATGACGTAGAGCTCGTGCAGGGGGAACGTGAGCTTCTTGGCCAGGGCCTCGACGTTGGTCTTGAGCGGGCCCTGCTCCAGCGGCGAGAGCTTGTTGAAGAGCGGCAGGATGACGATGGGGTAGATGGTGATCATAAACACCTGCAGGCCGGCGCCAAAGAGCCAGAGGTAGTAGAAAAAGTGCTCGCCCGTGCGCTGGATGATGGCGGGAAAGGCGGCCAGGATGGGCGGCACCAGGGTGAAGATGAGCAGCTGCGTCTTGAGCAGGTCGGCGACGAAGAGCTGGGGCGTCTGCTTGTTGAAGCCAAACTTGGCCTCGAGCACAAACGTGTGGTAGACGGATCCGGGCAACGACAGCAGCTGGTTCAGCATAATGGTGGTGAGCACAAAGACGATGGACTGCGAGATCTCGCCGCTCAGGGCGGCCGGCGCCCAGCGCAACAGCAGCCGCCCGGACCAGCCCCAGAGCTTCGGCAGGAGGTCGAACTGGAAAAAGGCCAGGTTCTGCAGCTGGTTCCAGATGCCGTCGTAAAAGCCGAACCGCGCCTTCGCCCGGCCGTACGCTTGGCTTTTGTCAAACACCTCCTGCGAGACCTCGTGCTGGAGCACCTTGGGCGCCTTGGGCGCTTTGAGGTACTGGTACTGGCGGAAGGACAAGAAGCCCTCGAGGAGGTACTGCGAAACCGAAAAGCCCAGGATGAGCCGCTTCCACGGGAAGTTGGGCCGGTCGAGGAACCGCGCGAGGCGCTGGGAGAGGGAGAGGGGTCAGTCTTGCAAAGGGAAGCAAACGGGGGTGTCCGAGAGGGTGCAGAAAGGGCGCAAATGAAAGAGCGCAGTACCTGAAGGAGATCCATGGTGACGGGGCGCTGTTGAACCGAATTACACGAGAAGCGCAGCTGTCATGTGGCCAGGAAAAGAGGACCGGAGCAAGAAAAGAACAAAAAGGCAGAGAGGAAGCCAAGGGAGGCACGGACAAAGGACCGGAGACGAAACGGAACGGAAACGGTCCACCACGCGACTACAATCGTGCAGTCGTCTTTCCAATTCTGGACACTGGAAAGGGTAAAAATGTCTGTCCTTGCGCGTCGTCCTCTCAAGAGCTGTTGCAAACTGGCGAGTTGCTCAAGGCCCGCTTTATTGTGTTTGGAAAAGTCCGGTTTCAAAGTGGTTGATTAGTAAGCGATTATTAAGGATTGCGGGCCTGCCTCCGGATTTAGTGTAGGCGGCAAGTATCTACCAAAGGCAGCCCCAACAAGAAGTCAGAATGGCAGACTGCAAACCATCAAATAGTACGGACTTTAAAATGGAATAAAAACTCGGAGCTACAATATCGGATGTATTAATCCAGACTGTTATTTCGTAAGAGCTTAAATGCACATAGAAGCTATCTCAAAACAATTCGCCAGCTATACTAGATACTGGAATGGCCTCTGTAGATTTTCCCAACACCAGTCAAGACGGTTTCCTTCAGGACGTAAATTCAATGTCTTCTCAGACTACTGCTACTAGGGTATAATGTCCCAACCTCTTGCATAGTTCCCTCGGTGCGAAAAAGCATCTGGCCGTCACCATAGCTCCCATCAAACTTCATCCAACAGTCTTTGTCACACAAGAGGCCCTCTTCTCGGCATCAGTGGTCTGGACGGGGGCGAACTCGTGCATCTCGGCGTCACCAGTGGGCATGGCCACCTTCAGATCCTCGGGACGCTCGACGCCATGCAAGCCCAGGCTCGCGTTGATGCGGGCCATGCGCTCCTGGTCCTGGGCAGCGATGCCGCTGGCGTCGCCGCCAAAGTAGACGTCCAGCTCCTCGAGGGTCCTGTCCTTGGTCTCGGGCACAAAGCGCCAGACGAAGAGGGCACCAAAGGCGCAGAAGATGGCGAAGAAGATGTATGTGCCGTATTTCATGTTGGACAACATCTTCTTGGTGCTCAGGCCGATAACAAAGTTGAACATCCAGTTGGTGGAGGCGACGATGGAGACACCACGCGAGCGCATGCTGTTGGGGAAGAGCTCCTGGGTCAGCACCCAGGCGACGGGGCCCCAGGAGTAGGAAAAGTTGACGGTGAAGAGCTGGGAGGGTTAGCAAGGGAGCAACTGTCGAGAGAGAGAGAGAGAGAGGAGGAGAGAGCTCACCCAAATGAAAACAATGGAAGCCCAGCCGGCTGACTTGTGGCTGGACCACGAGTCCTCAAAGGAGCCGTCGACGGCAGCGACGATGACATGGCAGGCCATCATGCCGAGAGCACCGATAATGAGAAAGGTCTTGCGGCCGAAGCGGTCGAGGAACAAGACTGCGGGAAGGGTGAAGACGACCTCGAAGATGCCGGTGACGCCGGTGGCGAGCAGGTCGGTGGTGGTGTCGGTGAAGCCAAAGGTCTCAAAGATCTGGGGGGCGTAGTAGAGGACGGCGTTGATGCCGGTGAATTGCTGGCAGATCATGATGCTGGGGGGGGGGGGTGTCAGCCGAGGAGAAGGAGGCACAGACGAGGTACAGAAGAGGCCCAACTCACGTGCATCCGATCACGAGACGGGGAAACATGTTGGGGGCAAAGAGCGTCTTCCAGGAGCCGATCCAGCCGTCGCGGGCGGTGAGCTCGGCGCTGACCTCCTCGTCAAAGAGCACGGTGGCCTTGATCTCGAGGTACTCGGCCAGCAGGACGGGGTCGTTGGCGGGCAGGCGGCGCAGCTTGGTGAGAGCGGCAATGCAGCCGTCGTCGCGATGCTTCATCATGAGCCAGCGGGGCGAGAAGGGCAGGAAGAACATGCCGACAAAGAGGATCCAGGCGGGCAGCAGCTGGAGGGCGAGGGGGAAGCGCCAGGCGACGTCCTTCTGGCCGAGGCACCTGTGGCCGGCGGCGAGGGTATAGTTGAAGACGCCGTCGTCGTACTGCTGATCGGACGGGATGCCGGCCGGGTTGCAGCGCGTGCCGCCGACAAAGTGCATGCCGTAGTCGATCCAAAAGGCAACGGCGGTGCCAAAGGCAATGGACAGCTGCTGCAGCGACACCAGCGAGCCACGCAGCTCGGGCGGCGCAATCTCGGCCTGGTACAGCGGGATGACCATGGAGAACATGCCGATGCCGATGCCGCCAATGACGCGGCCGGCAAACAGCTCGCCGCTCCGGTAGGCGCCGCACTGCAGCCCGGTGCCCAGCGTGAAGATGAGCACCGCCACCATCATGCTGTACTTGCGCGAGATGCGGTCGGCCAGGTAGCCGTTGAAGAGCGCGCCGGCCCACGCGCCCAGCTCCAGCGACGACACCAGCCAGCCCTGGATCCCATCGCCCTGCAGCCCCGGGAACTCGGCCTCGAACGACTCCATCACCAGCACCGAGCTCATCACCCCCTGGTCGTACCCGTACATCAGACAGCCCAGCGCCGCAAACGCGCACGTCAGAAACACGTATGGGTTCCGCAGCATGCCCACGATCCCGTGCGGCTTCTCAGCCCCGTGCCGGCCCACCGCCGACTGGCTGGCCACGGCTACGCCCACCATGGCCGCGCGCGTGAGTGCGTGTGCGTGGCTGTGGCTGCGGGAAGTGAGGGCCGATCTCTGCTCTCGGTCGATCAGGGCCGTGTTTGGGCGGCTGCAGCTCGAGAACTCGATGTGGCCAATCCTCATCCCCCAACCTGCCTGGCGAGGAGACGATGCACCATTTATACAGAGCACTGCCGGTCCGCCTCTCTGCCTGCCCGCCCTCTCTCTTCCTGTCGGCTCCCTCTTCGTCCTGGTCGTCTGCCCTCCTCGTCCCACTCCTACCTCGTCCCGGGGTCCAGCAACAGACGCGTCACCTACTATGTGCGGCAGCCACTACGACGACAGCAACGGCCGGCCCCAAGATGGCAGGCAACACAGCAGCCATGGCGGAACATGGTAGCAAGGCTAGCAGCACCGCGCCGCTGCCTTCCTCCGGCCATACGCCGGCATTGCGGCGGCCATGTCTGCTCTGGCCAGTGATGCTGCGATACGGACGACTCGCCGACGACCCGCTGCTGTTGTGCCCCCCCCTGCTCTCCACGTTCTCCACAGCCGCCCCGGTCTCCCTCCACGTTCTCCTTTCTTTGGTATCCCGGTTTTCCCCGTCTTCCCCGTCCCTCCCCATTCCTCGGCTCAACAAGGGTTCCGCCCAACTCGACAGAGCCACTCTCCGAGGTTACGATCGTTCCCTTCGTCCTGCTCGTCCTGCCGTCAGGTCAGAGGAGCATGAACGGGCCGAATACGCCATGCGTCTTACGTACTTCCGCCCCGGCTATACGACCGGCTGCATGCTGATCCGACGTCGAGACGGCACATACTGACGATCGTACCAGTGCTCACGTGTTCCCTGCATTATCGTCGCGGGCGGGCCATTTGGCTTGCTCAAACCAGCAAATGTAAAACAGAGACTGCATGCTCGTATGTCGTTTGACGCAGCGCCCCTGCCAACCGGCAACGCTCTGCATTTTCGGCTCGGGCCAGTGGACTTGGATGACGAAGGAATAGGTCAGCATGTACAGGTATCGTGACCACTGAAATACGGGGCACCAAAGGCTTCTTCATGCAGAGTAATAGTTCGACTCCTTCGCAATACAACTAGCACTATTCTCGCTAGTTCGCATCTTGGAATGCTACGGAGACAAACCCCACATATGTCCTTGCGAGGCAGTTCTAGCCATCATCTGTCAAGGGTACGATACGCGAACTCTTCTCTTGATCCGGTGTCGGAGGGATAGATCCCGCGCTTATATAACGTTTCTGGCATACAGCTCCAGTTCTAATTCCAGCTGACGTGCTCGTGGACTATTACACTAGCCAGCCCGGTCTCTGCCCTACTCTTTATCAACCTGCTTTTGCTATGCCCTTGCCATCTCTCTGCCATTGTGCCATCCTACCATCCTGCCATCCTGCTCTCTTGCCGTCTAACTGTCGGTGAGGTTGTAGATCTTCTGGATGCTCTGCAGCATGGCCTTGAAGTCGATTTTCAGGTCCTTGAGGATGCCGTCGTGAAAGTCAAAGACCCAGCCGTGGATGATAGGGTACTGGTTCTGGGCATACGACTGCTGCACGTCGGCCGTCTTGATCACGTTGCGGCACTGCTCGATCACGTTGAGCTCGACCAGCCGGGCGTAGCGCGCCGTCTCGTCCGTGATGCCGTCCAGCTCGCCCTCGTGCAGCCGGTACACGTCGCGGATGTTGCGCAGCCACGGGTTGAGCAGGCCCATGTCCTTGGGCGTCATGGCCGCCTTGACGCCGCCGCAGCCGTAGTGTCCGCAGATGATAATGTGCTTGACGTGCAGGTGCCGCACCGCGTAGTTGATCACGCTCATAGCGTTGAGGTCCGTGTTGCACACCAGGTTCGCAATGTTGCGGTGCACAAACGCCTCGCCCGGGTCCAGCCCCGTGATCTGCTCTGCCGGGATCCGCGAGTCGCTGCAGCCGATCCAGAGGTACTCGGGCTCCTGTCCGGCCGACAGCTTGGCAAAAAACTCGGGGTCCTGCTCCCTCTTCGCCTTGGCCCACGCGCTGTTGTGCTCAAACAGCCGGTCGTGGCTCTGCTCCAGGTACTTGCTAATGTCCTTGTCCGCCATGTCGCGCCAGCTGACCCGCGTCTTCGCGTCCTTGCCGAGCGTGTTGTAGAACCTGGCCGAGATCGTAACCGAGGTAAACGTGCTCGAAGCTCGTCTGGACGCGCACGACAGCAGCAGCGACGAGAAGCGCATTCGTCTTGTGAACACGGTGGAAGTTGTCGGGCTCTCAGCGGTACGGTGTCGAAGAATCTGGACGAAGCGGAGATTGGGGAAGACCGGTGTGGCGCTCAGCTTCCTCCGGCTTTCCTGTTTTTCCTTTTCGACTCAAAGACGTCACTGAACAGAGAGCTCGCAGAATCGGCGCTAAGATAAGATTCGTGATTATTATCTCCGAGAGTGGAGGCCGGTCGTTGCCCCGCGGCAGAATCTTGCTTCATTGGCCGGTCTACTTTCTTGTCCTATGGTTTCTCTAGATTTAGCAAGACCATTCTTGCAATTGTATAATATTTACTGCCGTAAAAGGACATCTCTACAAATTAACACTTTGAAATAAAAATTACATTGATGCTAATTGCCGTCCGTAGGTGAGCCGTTAAGTTTTCCTTTGGCGTGCCTAATGCTTTGCCTCGTGTATACCATCGAAATGCTTAAGATGTTGGGCTTTTTTTGAACGAACACCTTTATGCTTGGAGACGGTTCTGGGGAAGGGCAGTCTCGCTAATCCAACATATTCTTTAGGGTGGGGGTAAGCATCTGCACAGATCTGCCCAGGTCTCTTGTCAGCGCATATGCAAGGAATTCCCATAAATTAGAACCCTACATAAGCAGCTGCAGTGCGGCCTGCTACTAGTCGTCTAAAGTAAAACTGTCCCGCCCAACACTGAATTTGACTACGTTGGAACATGGGACGATTATTTTGGGACGTCCGCCGTTGACCCTCATATCCTCCGTCTCGCCTGACCACGTCGCCTCGCGGAGCATGATGACGGTGCTTGTGTGGTCCTCCATGGTCCCCCAGTCCCACCAGACCACAGTGTTGCCCTTGAGGCAGTAAGAGAGTTCGTCGCCAGGTAGTAGGTCGTCGTCGGCCTGGAACTCCTCGTCAGACGACCACCCCGAATCGTACACGTAGTAGCTCCAGTTGCGCGCCCAGGTCTCTCCCGGCTGCAGGCTGACAAAGTCCTCGTCCTGGCCCACATTGACCGCCCTGTCCTTTACGGGGTTTTCAAAGCCGATTCCGACCCAGCACGGCTCTTTGAGCACAAAAGCCTTGAGCGCGTCTATTCGCCGGCGGACCAGCCGGCCGTACGACATAAGTCTCCGGTTGCAAAAGGAAATGGGGCGGCTGCCGGGCGGCGCGTCGTAGACCACTTCAAAGACGAAATGGACAACTCCGGACGGGGGAACTACCTCATCTCTGCACGTTAGCAATAGGTGCAGCACCGGTGCCTCCGGGCTGTGGATAAGTTAGTCGGGTGAAGTTCTTTCATACAGCGCAGCTTGCACCTTCCAGAACCACACCACACTTGCATTCGTTTCGCGGGACGATACGGCTCTGTATTTTTTGCACGCGCTCTCGGGTTCTTCTCTGCAATCGGCATAGTGAACCGGAACCTAGGCACGCAGATGGAGGGATACTTGGCCTGCAGCTTCTGGCCCTCGTGGGTCGCAAAGCTTCCCAAGTCCCACAGGGGGATCTCGCCGCCGGGCCAGATAAGCTCGTACGTCTCGCCCCTGGTCATGCTCTTCCGATAGTGTACATCAAGTTGGAATGAGCTTCGCCTCTCTTCTCCGGTGCCAGCTCCTGGAAGAAGGCGTATGTCTTAATCTTGAGCACCCGCCAGGCTTGCTGGGGCTCTCTCTCTTCGAGCTGAACCTGACGCAGGCCGTCGGCGGTGTGGTGGAAGAGCAGGCAGCCCAGCGAGCCGAACACGTCGTCGAACACCTTCCAGGGGAAGATGCATCGTTCGCTGCGGTCGTCCACCCGCCGCATAACCTCCCAGAGCGATGTGCTATTCTAGGCCATGGTTTGCTCAAGCTTCTCTAGCCTGAGCTGTATGTGGGGAGTGTCCGGTCAACTTGGCCAAGAGTCAGCACCTCTTCTCGTCCTCCACCCAGCAGTGCCAGAGGCCATTCCACCTACGGCGCGGGTCGTCTTCCGTGAACCGGATAAACGTCGCGACTTCTTTGTCCAGGTCCATTGCAGTCTCTCGCGAGAGGGTGGCAAGATATTGTGCAGAGGTGAGCTAAAAACACCAAAGAGAATAGGCAGACTACAAAGCAGTGCTTTATTTGGCCAGGGCTTTGTCGGGTGAGGACTGGGTAATCCTGTTGCCAGTCTTTCGAGCCCAGCAAATATGGAGACAATGTAAGCATTCTTATACAACAAATCTGCCCCATAACTAAAGCAGAAGGAGCCGTTCAGGGTTAGCGATAGCAATGTCGCAGTGAACAATTGCCGTCTTGGTACATACGACTAGCCCGTAATATTGAGCCTTCTTGTCTTAGTTTGTACGGGCTAACATGCCAATGTCCTGCCAAGCACTACCTCTCGAATGACTCACATCCGGCAAAGGAGTCATAGATGGCTTTTTAAACGATAGGAATGATCGGGATGGGTCGTTCATGATACTCTCTGACGGCGAAGCTCAATTAAATGATGTCAACATTCTTGAATACAGCAGAGGCTACGTCCTTGTAGAGTGGTGGTTATCGGTTGTAAATTAGGGCGTTTGTTAATATTTATATTCGTAGCGTGATATGTTGTGATTTGCGCCGTGTTAGAGGTCATTGTTGGATAAGAAACAAAGAGGTGCCGGCGGTACTAACAATAGTCATACGTTGACCCGTGTGCGGAGAGTCCACACAGCTGTCTGCTACATTAGGTAATGGTGCTCCGATCTCGAAGGCACTGTTTAAGACTACTTGACTTCCATTTCAGACACTCTTGTCGGCAGGAAACTCTGCTCTACCAGCTTGGGCACGGCTTTAGACTCCACGTCACCGTCAAAGAAACTATACATAAATGTATCCATAATCAAAGTTTTACTTCTCATAAACTAATGTAGTTTTGCTAACGCTAATGACTTAAGATTGACTCGGTAAAATTGGAAACCTGTAGCCTTACTGCTACTAATTACTGGATATAATCCAAACAATTTTGGCTTAAAAGGGTTATCGATTACATAAAAGAGAAAGCCTTCTATTGTTTATTATGTTATAAAGGAATGTTCCTCCTACCGCGGTAATTGGCACACGGACAGCGCCGCCACAATCGTACAGAGAGAAAGGCGTATTCGATAAGAGAGGTGCTGGTGAGAGATGACAACATGGGGCTCTGCAGGAGCTGGTGGGCGCCAACAATATGCGGAACATTTGGAGCTGTGCGCCATTAAAGCATATGACTAATCATAAAACATCCCACAGAGATAACAATGCCGGCATGGTCCTGCAGACCTTATTAGCAGCCGCTGTACGAAAGCATGTCTTCCCGTCCGGTGTTGCGAAATGCCACTCGCCTTATAGTCTTCCAATCAATCCATATCACGAACCTCGACGTACATACCTAGACGAGCTTAGGGGCGCACACCAGATCCAAGAATATTTATTCGTATAGGGTTAGGTTTAATAGTGCCAAGTACTCCGTACGTGTTTTATTATTTTTAGTAGCCTTTGCTGGTTGTCCGGTCTGAGTTTATATAGTAGATTCTGCATTGATCATAGTGATGGTACTGTGGGCGTTAGGGGGGTATGAAAACGATGACTTAACTAGGTAGGAATTACTCGTTAGGTCTGGTGGCTTCTGTGGAGAAGAATCCTACGAGGGCTGCGCCCCACGTTTCTGCATCACGGCCTATGCCACTGTCTGGCAGAACAATATGTACTTTGACAGTCAAGCCTCACTTTATCTCCGTACTGGTGGAGTGCAAATATTGGCCGAGAAAGTGGTAGGAAATGCCTATGGATTACATGGTACGACAAAGGCCAGGCATCTACGGAGTGGAGGGTCTAGTGTACAAATTGCAAGAAGCTTTTTTGACGTTGACAAAAGACGGAAAGTGGCCCCTCGTATGGAAGAATCTGATGCCTTCGTTTTACATTGGGCTTAAAAAAGAAAGACCAGCTGCTAAGCCGCCACCGCGTAGTGGCTGTGGGGATGGATGACAATCCAGTATATCCCCACTCTGGTTAAGGTTTTAGATGCAACTCTGCCCAACCCAAGCTTCTCTAGTATTCCGAGGTTACAGTCCGAGTGCAGTTCAGCTGTGTATGTTTGCGCAGCTATTACCACTTTTGGCGAAGAGCGTGCTCGTAGTTTGTAAAAAGCTGACTCGTAGCACTGGCGTGCCGTACAGGCTGGGTATGTATGAATACCACCTGCATATTTGTAGCAGTCTGAAGGAATATTCACGTTTTTCGTGTTCTTCGGAAACTCCCAGGATCCGTCAACACCAACAGAAAAGCAAACACAAACATGGCTATAAGTCCCACCATTGAACGACATCCGTTGCTAGAGGATGCCCAGCAGCCTGGGCAAACTGAGCAACCGCAAGAGAATGACGAGGCGCAGGCGCAGGAGCAGTCCCAAGACGAGGCACAGACCGAGACACAGGCGCAAACAAACCAACGACGAAAAAATGCGTTCATGTTTCCAATCTTTTTGGCCGTCCATACAGCCAGCTGTATCGCCTTAACTCTGGCACTCGTCTTCAAGGTTGATGGGTACAATGCTCGCGACAGTTCGACGCCGCGCATGGTCAGCAAAAAGTTCCGGTTTCACGTCGCGGACATCACCACGCTCATCTCGGCCGGGCTGGTGGCCATCAAGTTCGCCACCGCCTCATGGGCGACCATTGCGGTGTGGCGATGTGCCTACGAGGTGCTACACAACACTCCGACCAACCTCACCACCAAGCAGCTCTCGTTCATGACTAGATACAAGCTGCCCCCGTGGCTGCGGTCGCCCTTTGGGTGTCCGCATGGACTCCGCAACTGGACGGTCGTCTTGGTTCTGCTGCTCACCTTTGTCCAGCAGTTCGCCTCCCCGCTGCTGTCGGGAGCCGTCGACTGGAACGCGTCGTCCGTCCCTGGGACGTCTTCTGTGCCCGTGAATTCGACAAGCCCCACGGCGACGCAACAATACTGGTACCAATACGGCGTCATGCAAAGCGAAAGGGTGTCGGTCTTGCGAAAGGCCGCCGGATACGCCAGCATAGCATGGTCGGACTCTGCGACAATGTTTAGCAATGGCACCTCGTCCATGGGCAACGGGTGTCGCCACATTGTCAACGACGACGGCCTGCCGGCAAACTCGACGCTGGTGAACTCGACGGTTCCCAGCATAAAAATCCACAACATCTCCTGGGCGACGTCGTCGGAGCAGATCCCGTCTAAAGTAGCCTACTTGGCCCTGGCCCACGCAAGACGCCTGAGCATCATAGACGACACCCTGTATTGGTACAGAGAGCCTGGACATGCTGTCCTGTATAACAGCAGCAAGCTGTGGAAAAAGAAAGAAAGCGGTCTCCCCGATGCCACGCTTGTCTCTGGGACGCTTAGCCTGGGCCTTGTGATCGGGAACAACTACAGCGGCTGCGAGGAGCTTTCTACAAACAAATTCGGGCTTGTCAGCGCGCTCCCGCAGTACAAGTATTCCTGGGGGATTGGAATCTGCATGATCTTTGCCAGCGTGAACCTGACCGCTGGCGAGACGACCAGCGCGCTCAGCAGGTACGTCTCATCGCGCGTCGTCGAGGACCAGACCCCCATCGACGATGTAGTCGTGCGAAAGAGCCGCTGGACGCAGGACGCTCTCTGGGCGCTCCCAGATCTGATGACCTCGCTGGTGACAATGAATTCGACCTTGCTGTCGACGTGGGATAATGTCGATCTCTATGCCAAGAATCTCATCCGCCAGAGCTATGTTGCCGCTTGGGATGCATTCCATCGCCAATACGATGCGGATGACTTACTTGTGTCGTACGCCACCCCCCGCGAGTCCACCCTTCAGGCGGCCGTTTCCAAGGTTCGTGCATTTAGCTGGATGGCTGTTTCCTTGCTCCAGACTGTCGGTGGGATCCTTTTGATCATCCTGTTCAGTCGTGGGGCCAATCAGCCGGTCCCAGGCGACGACAATGCTGGAGTCATGGAGCAAGAGAAGGAACAGGATGCGATGCAGATTGTAGGACTGCTCTTTGAAGGTGGATTTTTTTAAATTTGGGGTTTTGTACAGGTACGGAGTAGTTCTTTGATATGTTGTGAAATATGAGAAGCCCAATATATATATAAGGCAGTCACTATACATGACTAGAAAGGCGTCAATGTTCTTGATCTATTTAATCTTCTCTAATTGGTCTACGGCATAGCTGCAGGTCGAGCAGACACGTCATCAAGTCCCAAATATTTCCAATTTAAGAGCGTGTGACATTTATCATTTTGGCGCCCACCGCAGACTTTGTAGGTATCGGCGAGCGAACTACGTATAGTCGAGGTGTGGGCGGTGTGAAAATGCTTGTTTCTTTCGTGATACCACGAGTTTTAGTGTCTTGGAAAGGCCATCGCTGCAGTGACGCGTGATCTGGTTCGGAGGTTTGAAGTCTTGGCTTCACCTGTTATCGCAGCCAACAGACGTGCAGATCGACGGTCTCCGAGAGATGATTCCTCTGCCGAATCGCGGACGGGAGACAGAGGAGTAGACAACTAGGCGGCAGCTGTGAGGCTGCGCGAAGCGTTTCGAGGGCTCAAAAGGATGAGGATCGCAGGTGGATTTCCATCCCGTGTCCTGGTCACAGAAAAGATAAAAGAGGACGTGCAAGATGCAGGCGAACCGGTGGTGGTGACACAACCTTCCAGCCGAAGCCTATCTGTGCAGAGAATGGCTTGACTGTGCGGCTTGAGAGATGCTGCAAGTTGCGGCGAAATTATCGCCCTTCACTTCCAACGAGCTGGTTTCATCGATCTCAGCGTACAGACCAGCACACACTTTGGCGAAAACAAGGACGAGCCCGTCCCAAACCTCCACCATTCTGTCCACGAGCGTATCGGGTATTCGGACTGGATTCGTGGCGGCGCATTCTCGCTTGATGGCCAACTTGTTCCTCGATTTGCAAAGGAAGATCTGTGCGAGCGGGACACCGTGAATTCGGCAATGATACAACGCTGTGTTCTGTCCATCGCACGCAGAGATTCTCCGATACCACCCTGATGATGTCGATCTGCTGTCAGACAAGGCGTTTGTGGCTTGCAGATCGCGATCTGGACCGCCATAGGTCGATGCGGACGGACACATCCAGTCCCAAGAGAGATACAGCTGTGAGACTGTGACTGGCCTGTGAGACGCCTAGACACTTGTGGTATTCGCTGTGATTCACCAGCCAGGAGGACACTTGTGTGGCCATCCCACACAGCTGTCTTGGAAAGAGTCTTGCGTCTTGTTGGGCGGTGAAGGTCAAACACAGATGGGCGACAGACGTATCACTACGCAATGAGACACTGCTGACGGTGGATGGCGAATATAACTGGGGAAGTCCCGAGCACTCGTCCATATCTACCTCTACCTCTGGCCTCTCCAGACGACATCTCGTCTGCCAGATCGTCGACGCCACTGTCATTCGCCCACGCACCCCGGCCATGTCTAAGTATACGTCTGAGAAGAAGGGAGGCATTCTGGTGGACTTGGCCTCGTCCGGCGATGGCGTCGAGGCGGCGGCGAGTGCCGTCGGCAACACGACGACGCCCGACAACGTCGCCATGGACATTGACCCCGTGGCCGAGCGACGGCTGCGGCATCGGATTGACCTGTTCGTCGTGCCCATCGTGGCCCTGCTATACCTGTTCTGCTACCTGGACCGGGCCAACATCGGTTTATTCTTCCGGCTGCCCCCGTTTGTCGACCCGTCGACCCGTCGGAATGCTGACTCATCCAGGCAACGCGCGACTGGCCGGGCTAGAGGCAGACCTGCACATGAAGGGCACCGACTACAACGCGGTCACGTCCGTGTTCTACGTCTCGTACACGCTCCTTGGCATCCCCTCGACCGTGGCCTGCAAGTGGCTCGGCCCAGGATGGTATCTGCCGGCCATCACCGTCGGCTTCGGCCTCGTTTCGCTGAGCACGGCCTTTGTGCAGAACCGGGCGCAGGCCTTTGCCGTGCGCTTCCTGCTGGGCCTCTGTGAGTCCGGCCTGATGCCGGGCATCGCCTACTACCTGTCGCGCTGGTACCGGCGCCGCGAGCTGGCCCTGCGCCTGGCGCTCTACGTCGTCATGGCGCCGCTGTCGGGCGCCTTTGGCGGCCTGCTGGCCTCGGCCATCCTGCATCTGCGGCCCGTCGGCGTCGTGTCCGCGCCGTGGCGCATGATCTTTGTCGTCGAGGGCTGCCTCACCATCGGCGTCGGCCTCGTCGCCCTTGCCACCCTGACAGACCGTCCGGCCACGGCCCGCTGGCTGACGCCCGCACAACGTCGACTTGCCGCAGCCCGCATCCAGGTCGACCATCTCGACCGTCTTGACCGCCTCGACCGCCTCGACCGCCTCGACTGGCCCCTGCTCTGGCGAGGCATCAGCTGTCCCGTCACCCTCGCCACGTCGGCCATCTTCTTCTGCAGCAACATCACCGTCGGTGGCCTCAGCCTCTTCTTGCCCACCATCATCCAAACCATCTTCCCGGACAAGCCGACAACGGTGCAGCAGCTCTATACCGTTCCTCCCTACGCCGCCGGTGCCTTTGCCACCCTTCTGCTCTCGCTCTGGAGCGACCGCATCGACCGCCGCCAGGTCTTTATGCTCGCCTCCGCCCTCCCCGTCATGGCTGGCTACGCCATCTTCCTCGCCACATCGCCCCAAGATGCCAGCGCCCGCTATGTGGCCACCTTCCTGGTCTCAGGCGCGGCGTTCGTGATGGGCTCATTGTCCAACGCCCAGGTCAGCGCCAACGTTGTCTCGGACACCGCTCGCAGCAGCGCCCTGGCCACAAACGTCGTCCTCGGTAGCCTTGGTGGAATCGTCTCGGTAAGATCCTGTCGTCGTCTCCGTCTCCACCTGCTAATGAATCTAGACGTGGAGCTTTATCGCCTGGGATGCCCCGTCGTACCGTATTGGAAACGCGCTGAACTTGGCCGCCTCGACCGGCATCCTCATCCTCAGCGCTCTTACCCTCCTGTGGATGAAGACGAGCAATAGGCGTCGCGAGATACACAATTCCACAAAGCTTACCGCACTGCAAGGTCTGAGCGAGGAAGAGCTGCAAGACCTTGACTGGAAACACCCTACATTTCGCTGGCGACTCTGAGAGTTATCACAGTGTATTATGTAATACGTATCTACATGTATTCGCCATCAACTAGGACGGACTCATCTTTGGCTCTGAATACTTCTATCTTGCACTCCTTAATGAGAAATATATCCATCTCCGAGACTGCAGAACCCAAGGTGTACATCCGTGACAACCGCATTGAAAGAGGCCAGTTGGGGGGACACAACGTAATGTAACCGAGATCAATAGAAAATGTGTTAACTCTTGTAAGTTCTAGCTTTCTAGGAGAGGGGATCAGACGGAAGGAGTGGAGGGGAAACAGAAAGACTAAATGGGGGCAGACGGAAAGATTAAAGGGGAGTAGTTTGTCAATGGCTGCCATCGCAGCCTAAAGGGCCTCGATATGGCCAAGCCCGGTGTTCTCGTGCTACTGGGTAAGCTCCAGGGTCAACATGCCTACTAGAGGACAGAGGACGGTAGGCGTAGAGTTCGTTGGTCCCCCATCGGCTTGCCGTCGGCACGTTGCGATTGCTGTTGCCGCTCTTCTTGTTATCCTAGGGATTTCTAGTGCTGAGCAGCCTTTTATATAGGAGAAAGTTGAATGACAAGCAGCATTTGCTATACGTAAGCAATAAATACTGGTTTAAGCAGTCGAGAACTGTGGGGTCGGCCGTATCGCACTGGTGACGTTGGATAACACGCAACCAATTGGACAAGTCTAGGCCGGAAGGGCGTACATCTAGAGCTGGCGGGTACGCCGTAGTAATCGTAATATCAATGAAAGGAGAGTTTGTCGAGATGCGTGGAGTTCTTCCATCTATTGTCACGATCTCCTCCAGGTTGGGAGTTGTGCAGCTAGACGGTCCGCTGATTTCTTCGCCTATTTTGATTTCTTTTTGTTTCCCTTCCTTTTCTCACATTCCCCAAAGGGTGCAGTTTTGTTGATAAGCCACATCACAGTCAGTCACAAGATGCCGGACCCGGAACCCGCCCACTTTCCATTTCCGAGGAGAAGACAACAGCATCCAATCCCAGAAGGCCAACCAGAGACGTATCTGTGTTTAGGGTGGAGCAATCTGGGTAACTTCAAGGAGCACTGAGTACAGCGTGAAGTTACGGTTCTGGTCCACATTTTGGGCATACTTTAGTACGCTTTATAAACAACAACGACAAAACAGGCGCAGAATGACAGTGCTTCATCAGAGTTTATAACCAACAAACTTCAGCTGCTGAGGCACTGTCCTGGTTTTTTGGTCCTGGTCGTGGCCCTCCAGATTACATAAGCCTGCACAGCCCTATCAATCGGACTATGTCCTAACCCGACTGGCCGGGCCTGTCCGAAGTGGGGCATGCTGTAAGCGCTGTGATTCTTAGCCGCCGCCCTGCGTTACATAAATCGCACTCTTATTGACTCGACATTACAACTTCTCTTCTTCTTTTATTACTTTCCGCTTTTCCCTCCTCGTGCAAACATACGACAAACATTCAGACCGAAAAATTATGGAGCGTGCCATCCGCTTCGTCATAGAGCATTGGGGGGATCGCGTTGTGCCCGACTGGATCAGGCTGTTAGTACAACGGCACCACAAAATAAACAATGGCTAACGATTGCTTAGCGCCCTCGTCGTCTTGAGCATCTTGTCCTTCTTTCCCCAGCTCGCACGCATTTGTGCGCGGCAAGAGACGACAGGCATATCCCTGTTCTACGTCCTGTTCAACCTTGTTTCGGCAACAGAAGAATTTGCAATCATATTTTTCCTCGTCGTCACCCATGGCAACGATATGGAGTACAACTTTGGCGTCCCACGCGGCCTGCCAGAATGGCTCAACTTGGCCCAGGTGTCTGGGATGTGTTTGATGCTTCTGATACAGTATGTTTCGTTTCCGCCAATGTCCGTTTCGTGCCTACTTGCATGCGTTCTGACTCGATTTAGGTTTACCCTCTGTCTCTACTACGAATCTTCCCGCCTTAAAAAAACTATCATTTCCACTCTATACATCGGATTCCTTCTTATCTCTGTTGCACCGGTCGTGAATGAGGCCACTGCTCAAGACAATTCGTTCAATGGAATGGGGGCCGACATGTTGCTCGGTATATCGGTTACACTGGTCAGCCCCATTGCAGTCATGATGGGCACCTCCTCCTTCCTTTTCCAATGGCGCAAACCTGGTGCGTTGAGCATTACGGGCTTGGCCGCCCAGGCACTCGTGTTCAGCCTGGTTGCGATATCCTGGCTGGGCCGGATCGACCTGGGGGATGACCCAATCAACCCAAGTGACTCCAACGAGTTGTACCGGTGGTGCAACGTTGTGGGCAGGGCCGTGACAGTTAATGCCGCGTTTGCCAGTGTACAGTTGCTGCTGTGTGTGGCCTATTTTAGTTCTGGGCGACCAGAAACTGGTGCCGGGAGCCCCGACGAGGAAAAGCCTCTTTTCGGCAAGTTAGGTAGCCGGGACGACGAGACGCTCCGTTTGGTGGGAGGACCAGATGACAAAGGGTACAAGGTAAACAGCCTTTGAGAAAGGCTCCTTCACATGTACATCAATAGCAGCTTCAAGACACATCGGAGGCAGGGACGACCAGTTTTTGTGCGTTCGTCATGATCCTTAGGATCTTGTCTCTGGCCAGAAATAACTAGGTCACTATGGCCACGGTGTAGCCAGGTAGACAGAAAAGGGCAACTTGGTCTTCTTATGGTGCTCCTTGTTTCTGCCCCAGTCCGTTTTGTATCTTATCTCGCCACCAGGTCAGTTAAAATGGCCCTGACTCTTATCTGGCCTGTAAAGAGTTGCTACCGCTTTGCGCTACACCAGAAATTCGCTGCCACGGTCTCCTCGACAACTTTAATGCGCAGCTCCATGCTTCCATGGGCCAAGAGCCGATACAACCCTTGAGCTGGTGCCCTGGAACCCGCATTTTACCCAACTCCCCTATCTGGTAATGTGATGTCGTGCACGGGCCACTTGGCAGAATTTTCAACCCCTATTACTTCTGAAACAGTTCTTTGTTCTGAATGGAGCCGACTAAGGCTCCCGAAATTCAAATCTGGTAAACATCGCGGGCTAAATACAAAGCCGCAGTTTATCTCTTCTACTTATGTACTGTTTTTTTTTCTGTCTCAACCCCTCATTGGTCATGTCATTACGGCGATATCATGTCGCTGCTCGATAATCATACAGCTCTCAGGCAGCCTCCATATTCAAACAGCCTCCTTTTCCGGCTCCTCATCGTCCTGCTCCTTCTTGTGCGGCGGCAGCTCTGCCACGGGCTCGGCCTTCTTGCCCCAGCGGCCGCCAAAGAAGTCGGCCATGGCCCGGCTGACATTGCGGACGTTCTCGGCGACCAGCTCGCCAGTCGGCTGCTGGAACAGGATGTCAATCTCCTCGAGGGTCTTGTCCTTGGTCTCGGGCATGAAGAGTATCTGGTAGAACCAGCCGACGACGGCGATGCCACCGTAGAAGCCCAGGGTCAGGCCGGTGCGGGTCATGGCGGTCTGCATGGCGGAGAAGTTGTAGGTGACGATAAAGGAGAAGAGGAAGAGGAGCGCATCCGACACGGTCATGCCGTAAGAGCGCAGGTAGGTGGGATAGACCTCGGACGGGATGACCCAGGTGAGGCACGAGTAGCAGCCGAAGCCGAGCATGTAGATGATGAGGCCGGTCAGGTACAGGCCCTCGACGCCCTGGACGTTGGTTTCGAGCGAGACCTGGTAGCTGGCGCCGATGAGGACGAGGCCGACGAAGAAGACGGGCAGCATGGAGATGGCCCAGAAGCGGCGGCCGAAGCGCTCCATAAGGAAGATGGCGGGGATGGTGCCGAAGAGCAGGGAGCCGCCGCCGACGAGGGACATGTACGTGGACTTCTCGTCGTCGAAGCCGATCTGGCTCATCAGCACGGACATGTAGTACATGATGGCGTTGACGCCGGTCATCTGGCCGAGGAAGATCATGATGTTGGCGTAGACGAGGGCGCGGCGAGCACGCGGGACGGTGATGAAGTCGAGCCAGGGCATGTTCTTGTTGACGGCGCTCTCGGCGACGACCTGGGCCTCGTGCAGGACGGAGACCTTCATGACAAAGAACTCCTCGCGCGCTTCGGGCGTGGCGATGCCGCGGATGCGCTTCCACACCTTGTAGGCGTCCAGCACGCGGCCCTTGTGCATGAGGAAGCGCGGCGACTCGGGCAGGAAGAACATGCCGATAAGCATGATGATGGAGAAGACGACGGACGAGCCGAGGATGTAGCGCCAGTTGCCGCGCACGTGCAGGAACATGGCCGCGATGGCGTAGCCGAGCACCTCGCCCAGGGCGATGTTGAACTGGTAGAGCGAGACGAGGTTGCCGCGGACGCGGCGCTCGACCGTCTCGGCCACGTAGACAGGGACGGTGCCGCCCTCGAGGCCGACGCCGAGGCCGAGGATGACACGGGAAGCAACAATCATGCCTGTGGGAGGTCAGCAGAGGGACGGTGACCAGAGAGGGGGGGAAGAGAAGAAAAGAGAGAAAGAAAGAAGAAGAAGCGTAGGAACCCGAACTCACCATAGCTGATGGAGCCGGCCTCCAATGCGGCGCCGATGGTGTAGAGAATGCAGGCGATGATGATGGACCAGCGGCGGCCGAGATACTCGTTGCACGGCGACAGGATCAGGGCGCCACCGACGGCTCCCAGCGGCATGCCCGAATTGACCAGACTGTTCTGGTGCGTGTCGAGATGGAGGTCTTTTGGCAGATTCAGGTTGGCGCCCGAGATGAGCGACTGGTCCAGGCCGGACAGCAGGCCGCCCATGGAGGCAAAGGCCACAATGACCCAGGTGAAGTACCGCGGGTCGGAGAACTTGATGTGGAAGAGGCCCGTCTCCAGCCCGCCGTTCGCCTCGAGCTCCCGCTCCATCTCCTCGATGAACGCGTCGACCTCCCAGCCGCCAGCCGCGGCCGCGGCCAGGGCATCCTTTTCGTCCATGGCTGGCAGCGTGGCCGCCTTGACCGGGTGCTCATCGTGAGCATGGGCAATCTTGCGGGCCACGGCGGCCTTGTCGGGTGCGTCAGCCATTGTGTGAGGGGGGGGGGAGGCGGGTTTGTGTCTGTTTGTCTGTGGGTGCCAATATCGCAAAGTCTGCAGAAATGGGCAGACTGACAAAAGACGGAAAACAAAGCGGGCAGGGCAACAATGCAAGAATGCAGGGAATGCAGGAATGCAGGAATGTAGGAATGCAAGAGACGCCTGGAAAGAGCCAAGCACGGTAAAAACGAGAAGCCAAGAGCTACTTGTACTCGCGCCTGGTAGAAGCTACTGGCGCGGTCGTTCCGCTCTACGGTTATGACTACTCCAGACAGCTACTCCAGGACCTAGCCGATTGATTCTCCATACCCCGGAGAAGCAACCCCATGGACCCGTCATGTCATGGCCCCGTTTCCCTCAGCATCACGAGGGCAATGTCCGGTGGAACCTCTCGCCATTGTGGAGGGACATACGGGGGGCGCTGGCCGCGGACCGGCCGTGGATCTGGCCATGTGAGCTACGTTCACGCCCACCCGAGCGTGAGGAACGTCAGGGCGCCGATCTGCGTGCCCGCCAGAACGGGGGGCCTCGTCGGCATTCTTCCACTTGCGCACGCGCCACCACTTCCTTCGCGGCCTCTCTCGCTGAAATTCTCGCTGAAACTCTCAGACACGCCGGCCGGGCAGACGGCACGAAGCTTCTCTGTTGTCGACGAGCACGCTCGCGTGCCGTAGACGACAAGCATTGGCAGCATATGGCAGTCCGCAGACCAGCAGCAGCGGCTGGCAGCACCAGCCCCTTGCGTGCATCGTCCCTCGTCCGTCGCGCGGCTCAATCACGGGGCCCCTCTCTTACACGACTGCCGGCCATGTGCAGCAGTTCGCCGCTCCCTTGAACTGGCCGACCATTCTCGGCCGACCGACCGGTCTACCGGCTCTCGACTTGCTCCTCAGCCGACCTGCGCCCTCCCGGCCGCTAGGCCCAGCCTGGCCATTTTACACAGCAAATTTCATGGCTGCTCCATTGAAAAGACGGGCTAGAAAAGCAGATGAAAATCACACGGAACCCAGAGCACCAAGTGCCAGTTCGCAATTACTCGTACTCGTCAAACAGGCTAGTTTTGCCCATCATCTTCGTGGTAGCGCTGGTTGTGCCTGGTTTTTTCTTCAGAATATTCAGGCTAATGCCACCCAAGATCCACTTGTCGATGCTGCCTTAGGCACAATTCTTGCAATACGTGCTCACGAGCACCGAGAAAGCGCCGGACCTACTCGTACACCACATCGCATCGCCCCCACTCAAAGGTCTGATCGTGCAAACGTTAAGCCGACCTTTTCGCCCTTCTAGCGCACACCACCCGACAGAACACGCGCAAAGAAAACGCCAAATGATCATGGAAAGTCACCTTGGCTGAAGACCTCCGGTTGCATGCGAGTATGCCCGTTTCTAGACGAGCAGCCGTGAGTTCGATTTACGGGTTGCCCCACAAACTTGGCATGCGACCAGGGCTGCGTGCACTATGACTGCAAATGGCCTAGTCTGAAGCTTGAATTCATGGCGTCTGCATCCGTGGGCTGCTGCCCGGCCTAGACCAGTCGCTCAGAAATGCGGCTGTTTATGCTGCGAGATTCAGACTGGTCAGAAGACGGTCGGGCACCCACCAGACTGCCAACGAGGTACGTCGTATGTCATGCAGGAGCTCTACTTACTGTAGGAATCATCCCTTGCGCAAATCCTTTCTATTCACGAGCGCGCTTTACTTGTGAGCCAGGAAAATAAAAATGCAAATCATGTGCTTAAAGTGACGGTGAATTCCGTGCTAGGCTACAAACAGATCCTCGTATGTCCTGTACGTATTATTTCCAAGTCCCACTTGGGTCGTTTCGAACGCTGGACTAGACTGGATGCAGATACCGGTCGAGAGCCGGCTGCCACCGCGACGTTAACCGGCGAGGCCATGCCGGTCACGTGGCGGGCCTCACTCGAAAAGCGTTGCAGCATTGCACAGCTGACCCGGCACCCTGGAGTAGGATACGAGCAGGCATTCTTCTTTTTCTTCTTTGGACCTTTTAGTCCGTCCTCGCATGATCTCTGCCGTTGCAGATTCCGGCCCATGTGACAGGCGGTTCCACGGGCTCCAAGACAGGCTCTCCTCTGTCGACCTTGGCGCATCTGTCTTTTAGTTTTCCGGACTGAGATTGCCGCCCACCTCCTCGGTGTTCCCGTCTCGACCTCGCCTTCTCTTTTGTTTACCCCCAGACAAGCTTGTCCTGTCTGGTAGTCGCCCTCAGGGCGTCCGGTGACAATTGCATAAACAGTGTGCATGACAGCTTATATGCAGACACAGACACGTATCGACTTCTTTCCAGCATGAACACAAACGCTTTGTATCCGGGACAGCCTTGGAATGGCACCCAGAATGGCGACATCGGCATTGCCACCGGCACAGATGAAAACGGCGATGCTGTAATGGCCAGCAGTACACAGTGAGGCTCTCAAAGACGTCACGGCTGTGCTTCCGTGGATGGTTTTCCATCGCCCTGGACGCACATGCTCTGGATACACATGCCCAGATGCTTCAGAGGAGATTGGCAGGGTCGTCTTTGCTAAGCTCTCGCTCTGGACTTCTCTGCACAACAGTCAGTTCCTCTATTTACTCTCTGTGAGTCGCCGCTGCCACCTCGACAGACCGCAGAAATTCTCAGGGTCAACTGTGTGCCTTCGGGATTGCTGGAAGCGCTGCAGGCTTGTTTGGAACCATTGTGATGTCGTCTGCCTGTTGGAGAACCGCTGACAGCGTCATTCCGTCTTGCCGGCTCCAAATAGCAGTGAAAAAAAGGCTCAGCTCTGTCTGCCTCCCTCTCTTTACTACGGCGCCACTCCCAGGCAAGATAACATCGCCCTACCGTATGCACCTGCTAGCATGGTTATGTCCAAGCCTAAAGCCGCCGTAAAGGTCATCACATTAGTCATCGACACCGCTCACTCCTGCGATACTCCCAGTAGCAAAGACGCATACCCGAATAAAGGTGTTCTGGAAGAGGCCACGAAAGCTGCCAAAGCAATTGCTGATGCTATCGTCGAGGTCATCAATACCATATACTCTGTCCCACGAGAGCTAAAAGGCGTTCCGGACTTAGAATCCAAGAAAGAACTTGGATCGGCAATCCCTAAGGATTGGGAGAGGGGGATGTTTCGGAGAATGGCCGATGTTTTCCATGCTATTCTACATACACAGTGCACAACATTATTACTGCTCAACGCCGTCACAACTAGTGTCTTAGAGACGTTGCTGCAACGTGCAAGGATGCCAACGAATCTGCTGCCTTCACTTGCCTGTCATGTTCAGCATTAGGTAAGAGCGTATGAACTGGCTTTACTGTTATCACATTCCGTCCTATTTTTTATCATGGAAATAAATTTTGCTCTTGTCATAACGGGTAGGTTATGTAGTATGTACACGTTCCTTTAACAAAGGTTCTCCAAAAATAAGCAGTCAAACGTTCCCCTTGCTTGTTTGACCAAGTTATTCCCTCTTTATATTTCCAAGTTATTATTCTCCTTAACAGTATTCTCCTTGCAAAATACTTTACCCCCTTATTTTTAATGTGTACCACAAAATTAGCGACCGGTAAAATGGTGTTACAGCGAGCCTGGGTACGCATAAGACAGTTGTTAAACATAAAGAGTAACTCGCTCATTGAAAAAGGGGTTTCTTTGATAAATACGAAAATTGTATAAACGAGATATTGACACAGTAGTATTGGCAGTCTCTTGTCTTTCGTTAAGAAAGTATTTCTGAGCCATTGTAGCTTTCAAACTCGTTTAATGCTAAAAAACTTTTCTCACAAAGTTGTCCTACGAGAGCTGAAAATCTCAGTTTCCACCCGCTAAAGGAACACATCTTATCGTACCAAACTATCCCGTCTTTGTAACTACATATATTACCCTCTAGCTTATCTTAGCATCCGGTTTGTACATCCTATTTATAAGGTTAACACCACATTTTAAGACATCTACATATGAAAGCTCTTATCTAATGTTTGCATTATTCACACAAGAATGAATTAATCAATAGTAGTTGTGTAATCACCGGGCCCCACAACAAAATATCACTATTACAGATTTTGGCGCAACTTTGATAGTCGTTCGATACAAAGCACCTCCCCCTTCTTATGAAAAAAGGCATAAACACTGACGCGGTAGCTTTGTGCTGTGGTATTTAGCTCCCGCTTTTTCTGATGTGACGCCCTTTACACCAGGAGGCGCGGTGCCATGCTTTTCCTTCCCGGGTGCTGAGACTGATCAGACCTCCTACTATTCGTGTATAAATAGCCTTCTGACAGGAGGAGACAAAATATGCACACACATAGTCAATTTTACTACTACGGCGCCTACTCGCCCTGCCTACTGTTTTGTCCCTAATCGCATTCATCACTTCTAAAGGGGGAGGACTCCCCTAGACCATGCAACCCACGATGTTTGGCGCACCGCAAGGCTGCCCACCTAAGCCTCCTTGACATAGGCAGTCCGATCAGACTTCCGCGCGCGACCTTTTGTGTGAAGTCTGATCAGAGGCGCTGGCCACCGCCTTCAGCCATGGCTCTCTGCAGTGGCTGTCCTGGTGCGGTGTACCCAGGCCAGCGTCAACACCAGATTCACTCGTCTGGAAACCAGCCATGCGTGTGTTCCTATATCTCCTTCTTGTCCGCCTTCTCTCCGCCTGTGATACTTGGAGTTGCATTGGACATCCTGGTGGCTTTGGTGGACACCTCGTTCTTGTGTCGAGTGGACAGGCCGCTAAAAGGGTCATCTGTCTTCATGCCCCAAAATTGGTTGGCTTCGTCCTTGCTGATACAGCCCAATTCTCTCGAAAAGCGGTAGAGGATTGAATTTCGAAGGTAGGGCCCTGGGCTCGCCCACATGGTCTTGCCGACGTCTGGGAGGGTTTCCATGTCTTGCGGATGCCCGGAAACTTGGGTCCTCCGGCAGCACAGCAGGGTCATGAGACCCTTGAAATAAGGATACCTCTTTGCAGGCCTGAAACCATTATTGAACACTAAGCGGCGCCCATGGAGTGCCTAATATCCCCAAACTCCGGCCATCTAAATCTGGCCAATGTATTTTGTGAGCAGGAAAAGTTTCAGTTCAGTCTCTGACGGGTCCTTGCTGGCTGGTAAAATAACAGCTTTCGCCGAGTCGAGAAGTTGCTTATAGGCGTTGTAAATTAGAAGGCCGTTCTTCACGTTCCAGACATGATTTTGGTCATGTCCAAAGAGAGCCGTAGCAGTCTTTATGACGACATTAACGATAACAATATGTGCGATGACAGTGCTTCTTTCGACCACGAAAACGTCGCGTACAACTGTTGCAGATTCGTAGGCTTCGTTACGCTGCTTCCAAAACTTGTCTTGTTTCTGTTCCGTGCGCGTCGACCTAACCGTCTTCTTGGCATCTTCTGGTTCTGGGTAACAACGAGCGACTGCATAAATCAATGTCCAATCTTTCGCCTTGTCCCGAGATAGTGCCCTCGGAATCGTATCATCGGCCCAGCTTCCGGCCAACTGGGCACTTTTTGTCCAAAGGAGGCGGAACTTGCCCATAAGCTCCTGCTGAAGCTTCATGTTTTCTCTCGTTCCTCTCTATACCTTCCACGCTTGATAGAAATACTGCCGGCAGTCCACTTCGCATCGATCAGTGAAATTTGCTCGCTGGCTTGATCCACCCGAGCCTTTAACGTTTCTTCGTCGTTCTTCATTCTCTAGAACGCTACGACTAGCTACGTAGCTTACTCGTTGAGAAGCCTCTGCGCCTCGGTAGATGGGTTTATTGGCGTTGCTGTAATCTGCCGAACCCCTGTGGTGTCCTTTAGACTCATGCATTGTTTAAGTGCGAGCGTTAGAACATTCTGATTTACAAAAGTCTTGGTGGGAGTGACGGGTCCTGCGAGAGGCAAATTGGCGCTGTTGTGCGGCATTTTAGGCGACGGAATGGGCTTTCTTATTATCCAGTCGAGTTAGATGTGGCAACAAATGAAGTTTAAAAAGAGGAAACCATAGGAATAGAGGTAAGACGAACCTAGGCACCATGGCCTGCTACATAGGGTGGTGTTTGAAGGGGGTTCCCCAACTGCATTAAAGCAAACAGTAGTGAAAAAGTGGCTACTATGTAGGAAAACAAGAAATTATGCCACGGTACAAGATTAGGTACGAAGCTATCGGTAACTACCAAAGGTGGTAGGTATGGAAGATGAATAATCGGGATACGCTCTACGCTTTATCTGTCCTTGCAACACCTAGCCAGAAATATTGCAGAAAAGATTGTGGAAAGATTACGGGAAAGATTGCCAAATGGAGCTCGCAACTTCTACGGCAACGCAATCATGTTGGTGGACGAAACTCGGGTGCAGACCGGATTGGCCGCTGCCTCGCTCGCTCTCTATCGGATCGCAGCTGTAAGTGTCTCCGCGGCTACTTTTGCCCCTTATTTATTACTAACCCCTGCGGCATACTCCGGCTCCCTGCTACTTCCCTCCAGCCAATCGCGACCTAAATGAGCTGTACAAAGTATGTTTACAGCCGGTGGAGCAAACGCGCTCGATCGTAAATGATCTACCCATCCGGATTGTTTGCCTTTTGTCTGGCGATTTTTTTGGTCTGTTGCCGCTCAGTTGTCTTAGGAGGGGATTCTAGAGGTGTTCAACCTGGCTCTGATGGGCCGACAGTACGGGGTCGGGACGACCATCGACTGGCATTGGATGGTGCTTTTTTAAAGCTGGGGGCAACGGCTGGGCTTCCGACCTGCAAGGTCTGGGCTGCTGGTCGCTTTGCCGCACGTGCTGGGGCTGCAGAAGACTTCCCACCAGATAAGTAAATATCTTACATGGAAATACAGGACTAAAGAGCAGCATACATTCATTACTCGGATCGTAGACCACGTAAATCCGCCAGCGCCATTTTTTGTCCAAAAGATGTTTCAGGCCAGAATAGTGACAGCACATGGGAATCATGATTGCATACAAATACGTTGCGCAAGTTTGCAGTCTCGGAAGACTTTTCTTCTCCGTAGTTTATTTCGCTTGTTTGTGCAGAGCCGGGGTGCTTGCACCGGAAAAAGGTGACACGGCACGCCAACGCAAATGGGTGGAACTAGACGTGGACTAACTTTGTTCTTGCATAGGACTCGTTTCAAGATGTAGAAGTTTTCCTTACAAACGAAAGGGAAAGAAAAAAGAATAGACAGAAGTCCAAGCATAAGATACAGCAAACATTGCAGCTTGGGGAGGCAGGTGAACGTATCTTATAATTTCTGATTTGCGACTTTGTCTGTCACTAATAAGGGGTAGTGAAAACGAGGGGTCCTCCTTAAGCCCCTATGTATGGCTGCCTTGGTGGCGTTCGGACCCTAGCAAGCTGAAAAGAATGCGGAACACCCTCCAAATCTCGCTCTTCTTCACCTAGGAAAAGGAGAAGGCATGAGACAATTTAAATAATCCCGGCCAGCCCTTCATTAGGGGCAAGCTATCAACGAATAATGTGGCGAATTATGAGCTGTCAAGCTAATAGCATTCCCCAAATCCGGCCAGGGCTTCTAGTCTTCTCCCTTTAGTGCCTTCAGGTGCCTTCTACAGAGCTCAAAGAGCGGGACCCGTTGGCTCGAGCAAGCATTCGTACTCGTAGAGAACCAGTCGCCGGTGGGGCTGCCGTCTACGGAGTAGGTCTCGTACGAGCATATTTCTCGATCTCCCGAGTGGTGGGATTGCTTGGTCCGGAGGATGCTGGAGCGCCCGGGGTTAGATCGGTGGCTTGCCGATTCGCTTCTGGACGGAACATGGGTCCCAGCTGAAAGAGATCAGACATTACTGGTGGGATCGTCTCAGTCCCCACTGTTACCCGGCTTTTTGGCCCACCAATAGAGTCCGCGTGGTAAACGAACTTTGCAAGCGTGGCCCCCTGAAACAATTAGCACGCGGTCGTCAGCTCGGAAAACGGCCAACATCGAGTCAACATGGAATGCTGCTGGCGCGGATAAGGGGCACTTGGAAGTGTCGCGCCTGCCCTTGTTTCTGTATATATGGGCATGCCCTTCCTCAGTTGTGTGTTTCTTCTCTTGCCTCTTCAAGCTGCCGCTCTTTTTTGCCTTCATTCTCTTCCACACAAGCCCATCTAGGGAACACAAGCTTGCTTGTCTTACGCTCATTTCTTCCAACGATTGATCATATCCAGTTGAATTGGATATTTAGTTTCAATCTTTTCTTCCAAGACACCTATATCTCACCTGTCTCTCTCAAACCGACATTATGAAGTTCGCCATTCTCGCGCTGGCCACTACGGTCTCTGCTGGCTATCTTGCTACAACAACGGTAAGTCACCTTCCTCTTATGGCAGACGCCTGGCTAGCATACTAAACGTGAAACCGGTAGCGCTACTATGACGGCCTGAAAGGCGCATGCGGATGCGGCACTTCGTCTGGCAGCTATTCCTGGCAGGTATGGTTCCCCTCGCACCTCCTCGACTCTGCAGCAGACTGACAAGGGCGACTCGGCAGCTCGGCGTGACTACCTCGGTCTACACTGCCGCCGGCTCGCAGGCCCTGTTCGACACGAACGGCGCCACCTGGTGTGGCGGCGGCTGCGGCAAGTGCTACAACCTGACGTCCACGGGCTCCTCGGCCTGCAGCTCATGCGGATCGGGCGAGACGGCCGGCACCAGCATCATCGTCATGGTGAGCAACCTGTGCCCGTACAACGGCAACGAGCAGTGGTGCCCCAACGTCGACGAGACCAACAACTACGGATACTCGTACCACTTTGACATCATGGCCGAGAGCGAGGTCTTTGGCGACAATGCCGTCGTCGAGTTTGAGCCTGTCACCTGCCCCGGTGCTGCAACCACCGACTTTGAGACGTGCGAGTGCTATGGCAATCTTGAGACCGATGTGACCCCGGTTGGCCTGACCGGCAGCGACTATTCGTCTGCGTCGGCCAAGACGTCTTCGACCACTACTGCGTCTTCTTCCACTTCCAGCACCTCCTCGCACACCACCCTCTTGGTCTCAACACTGTCCTCTGCTTCCAAGACGTCGTCCACTACCGTGTCTCCTGCTGCTACGACCTCGGCTGCCAAGACATCCAAGACGTCTGCCGCAGCCAAGACCTCCAAGACGGCTGCCGCTGCCAAGTCAGTCAAGACGTCTGCCGCTGCCGCTGCGACGAGCACCTCTTTGGAAGTCGTGGCTGCGGCCGCGGCAGAGACGGCGACAACCAGTGCCCTTACCGAGAGTTCTGCGGTGCCCGGTGGCAGCTGTGCAGCTCAGACCTACACCCACACCGTCTGGGTGTGAGGAAAATGAACTACGCTTTCGGTTGTCCGAGCCAACGTATTCTTGCACGCCGCATTTATCATTCGTCTCAAGCCTTGCCGGCTTCTTTTCTTGTATATATACATTTTTATTATGACGAGTCGGGGACGCCTGGACTTCATAATATATCCTAGGGCTGTGCCTATTCTCATTTAGCTAGGCGCACATATAGGTGATGAGCCTTACTTAGAATCATGTCATTCATTCTTCAGCCAGTTTGTTCTGATTTGCATGCTCTTAGTGTTTGGCAGTGTATCTTGACGTATGCTGCTCTTGGCTAGGTGACACTCCTGTTTTCTTCGAGGCATTTCGAAAGAGGGTTGTTTAATTGTCTTACCTGCAAGGGAGTGGGATTCTCGTGACGTGAGAGGCGATGGCCAGTAAGTAGACGACTGCTTACGCTGGTAGAAGAAACGGAACATTGTAAGATACTTTATCGTAAAGACAGTGTAATTAGGCTCTGGCTACGATTACAACGTATTCTCTCCTTGACCATCATTTTGGTCCCAAGACAAGGCTGTACCTTGCGAGATCCCCCTCGACCTTATAGATCCTTCATGCTGCCGAAGTAATTGGAAATTGTAGCCTCCCTCCGTAGTAAAACAATAGTCTCGGCGAGAACTTGGTCCGGGAAGCCACTGCTATTCGATTCTTTCCCAGCAGCAGCGAGAACGACATAGACAGGACCGGTGAGGGCACCAGCGACAGTGACGTTCCGGGGCCATCTCTGACAGCCGTAGAAAACGAGCCCCAGGAACTCGTTCGAGTGGTATCGATGCCGAGACGTCTGACGGCGAGGGCGTAGTAGACCAGGCTACCGCGTTTGCCAATGACTTCTACGACCGATTTCGGTAAGCCTTTGATCTGTGTTTCGCTTTTCGCTTCTCTGCCCTCTGACAGAAGGTTAGAAAGGAAAGACTCATAGACGTCGTCGCTGCCAGGTCCATCGGCGGCACGGCCAAGGGCGTGCAGCCGAGCAGTTGGACGCAGATGTCACAAACTCCAGTTTCCAGCGGCTCGAAGGGACGAGGTGGCGCCGGAAGATGGCAATGTCGAGCTTCCGCTCTTCGTCTGCGGAAAGATATGGCCGGAGCTCCCCCTCCTGCCCAAGCCAGAGCAGCTGCCTCGGCCTCTACTCTGACAAGCTGCACTATACCTTTCCAGTCTTGCTCGAGCCGCATTTCATGCGCAGCTGCAGAAAGATGCTTCGCTGTGGCCCAAACGCATCCTCTCCGGCTCTGAACAAGAATTTCCTTGGCGTCTTCCTTGCTGTCTGCGCTTGCGCCTCTGGATTACTGCCTGTCAGCCTAGATGGCGGCTTCCCAGGCTTTGAGTATTACGAGAAGGCCCCGCTGCTGCATAACGCATCACGGCTTCTACTGCGAGTCGGGCATCTAATGACCTCTGATGTTGAGTTCTTTTTCCGTCACCGCAAAGAGAGGCACAGCAGCCAACGGCTTTCCAAGTCCGCCCTGGATCAGAGTTCCACCGGTCTTGAGCATGCAGACGCCCATAACAGCATCGAATCCGTTGCTGATTCCTTGTTCCGAAATGATCTGACTGTCATACTCCTGCGCAAACCCTAGAGGTTCCTGGCCCGGGTCTTTGTTCCTCGTTGTTACAGTCTCCTTATCGGCACCATACGACTCGGAAAACTTGGCGCGAGACTTCTCGATATCAACTAAGCGCACGGCCAACGTCCGGCTCGCCCTCGATTCCGGCCTCACGCTCGACGGCAACATGGGCGATGACGTCCCCGGATTTTAGGGCCTGCTACTCGCCGTCAAGGACCCCAAGGTCTGGCTTCTTGGAATCACTTACCACGCTTTCGTCCTACCAATCCTTCCTATACATTTCCATGTTCTTGATGGCAAGTACGCTTTTTCCTCTCTGACATCCACCCCTCGACCTGCCGTGTGCGCTTACCCCGGTACACGCAGCTGGCTTCGCGTCAGGCTTCATCATGCTAGCGTGGATCCCCAACACGATCCCGATGGGTCGCACCTGCAGGTATCTAACGGACACGCGGGCTAGGTTGGGGAATACCAACTTGAGGATATTGTGCTGACATTGTGCAGTTTGGATACGTATTGCGCTTTACTGTTTTTGTCGATAGTGCCAAGGGTCTAATAAGCGGACCGTCCCTTTTTCAACTTCCAATCCTTGGGGTGTAGCCAGGCCTGGGGTCAGCTACTCACTCCATGGTCGCTGTACGATTCCGGTCGCGAATCTAACCATCGTTTAAGAAGGGGCCGCAGAGTTTGCAATAATATGCTACAAAAATATGCATCATCACCACAACGAAAATAGGGGGCTAACTTTTCGAGGAGGTAGTCATTAATCCAGGCCAACCCCGTTTGGACAGGGTGCCACGGGAGAACTGTGTTGCTGACAGGAATACAACAGCTTATGCGAGGGCGAGCTGACTGTGGGATTATACTACTAGATGTCTACCTGGAATCCATAATCCGGATGTGCCGTTTGCAAATTGCACGATTAGTATGTTACATTTTAGGAGCCTGGACAACCTACTTTTTATGTCTTGTTACGGACAACAATCAAGTCGTCAATTATTGCTCATCCTCCAAGTAAAACACCCCAAAAACTACTTTCGTCTCTGTTTGAGCCTCGGCATAGACTTGTTATACACATCTCCCTGTTCTCTTTGCTCTTTTTCCTTCGCTGTTACCTCACATGTGGTGGGCCACCATTTTCCTTCTATCTTTCACAGCTATCCGTATTCATCTACATCCATGCTGCCGTGGACAGTTAAGAATCAATTGCCGTGAGGCACTCCTCAACCTCAGATGACGCAATCGAGCACAATGGAACATCAGATCCCTGCCTATACTTGAGCGGTCACCAGACTATCAGTGAAACAGGCTGTCTAGACTTGGCCAATCTCCAGTTGTGTAAACGTTGTGGTCTGATGGCCTGCATATGCAGTGCGACATCGGCAAAAAGATAGTTTCTCGATCACTAATTGGCCAATGACAAGTAAGAGAGGTCGGAACATCACTGTCGCAAGCACTCCGTCAGCACTAGATCGATTTGGCGTTATGACGAAGCTGGACATGTCCAAGAGAGTGAGGGGTCGTAGGCGGCAGTGATGGGGCCCAGGAGATTGCAGCTATGTTGTAGTTCACATAAAGAGCAGCAGCTTCGGTCATAAGGGTAGAAACAGTTGCAGATGTTTGGAACAAAATTCGAGAACATCTCAGCAGCCTTTGGAAACATTCAGAAGCACTCGAAAACTCGACGAACAACACAATGGCCGACGTCCAGCCGACTCTACGCAGTCTTGCCCAGAAGATCGCCGAAGCCAGCAATACCATTGCAGACTACCTGGAGGCGCACAACTTTCCGGCTCCATCCTTTGCCGAGGATGGCCCAGCCGACTACCCCAGAGACGTCGAGATCCAGCCGGCTCGCTTTGAGCTTCTAACGGCCGTGACAGACCTGTATCATCTTGCTTCCGGGCCCAGCGGCTATACCTCGCTGAACTCCCTCTATGTGAGTCCACGTCCAGGGTGCTTTCTCCCGTGGCCGGATCCGGTCTGACAGCTGCAGAACAACCACGACGGCCTGGTGCTGGACGTCCTGAACCAGTTTGACTTTTTTGCCGCCGTGCCTGCGGGAGGCTCTGCCTCCTACAGCGAGATTGCCGCGGCCACGACGGTGCCAGAGGCCATTGTGCGTCGCATCCTGCGACACGCCTTTACCGTGCACCTGTTCGCCGAGGCACCGCCGCCGGCAAAGGACCGGGTGGTGCACACGGCCACGACGGCGTTCCTGTCCAAGAACCAGGCGGTGCGCGGCTTCGTGTCCCACAGCCTGGAGGAAGCCCGGCTGGGCACGGCGTACACGCCGGAGGCGCTCCGGAGGTTCTGGATCGGCCGAGCGCAGCCCAGCCAGGAGCTGGACGAGAGCGGCTTTGCCGTGGCCGACGTCAAGCGCTCGGGCCGACGGACCAGCTTCTTTGACTACCTCAGCGCCGACGAGGCCAAGGCCAAGAGCTTTGCCCAGGGCATGCAGGCCAAGGCCGCGGCCTCGGTCACGGGCGTCAGCAACGCCGAGTGCATCACGAGCCGCTACGACTGGGCCGGTCTGGGCTCAGCCACCGTGGTCGACGTCGGCGGCTCGGCCGGCCACGATGCGGCCACGCTGGCGGCTAACTTTCCCAACCTCCGCCTGGTGGTGCAAGACCTGCCCAACATCGAGCCCGCCTTCCAGGCCACGGTGCCGGCCGAGCTGCAGACGACCGGCCGCGTGCGCTTCGAGAGCCACAACTTTCTGGAGCCGCAGCCACTGGCCGCCGACGTCTACATGCTCAAGTGGGTGCTGCACGACTGGCCCGACAAGCACGCCATCCAGATCCTGCGCCACCTGCTGCCGCATCTCCGGGACGGTGCTGCCGACGGCCACGGCAAGCGGCGCATCCTGCTGTACGAGGTCGTGCTGCCGCCTATACGTGATGCCAGTGGCAAGCCCTCGCTGCCGCCTTACGTCGAACGCCTGTCTGTGACCTTGGACCTGCATATGCTGATGTTGTTCAACAGCCAGGAGAGAACGCTGGAGCACTGGACGGCGCTGGCCAAACAGGCCGACGAGCGTCTGGAGACCCGGCTTTTGGCCACGTTCCCCGGCACGCTCTGGGGACTGCTGGAGCTTTCCTTCACGTCATGAGTCTGTTTGCCACTCGTATTTTGCGAGACGGCATTGTGTAGTGCTTCTTTTGTTCGTAACTGATAACGGACAGACTATATAGTCCGCCTAGCAGCTGTAGACTTTAAGACTGGAAGTGTGGTCTCTCTGCTGGTAATCAAACCCCAATTTGCTTCTACTGAATGGCTCTGTTTTTAATGGTGGCGCCCCTCTACGTCTGGGGATCATCCAAGAAGCTTCTATAACTTCCCATAGACGGGGTACCGGAGGCCTCGACGCCTTTTGCCTTATCTCTGCGTTTTTACTATAAGGCGGGGCCAGAAAACAATCTTTATGCACGTCGTAACTCCTGTGCGGCGATCAGAATGATATGGTTGCAGATCTCTTCGATTTATCAGCTACTTGCAGTGTCTCGGCGAAAATACAATCATCTTGATTGGGATATCCCTTTGGTGCATCGCAGACGGCCTTGACGGAAAGCCTCTACAACCTGCGTCTCGGCGTCAGGACTAATGCCGTCTCATATTCTGCAGTTTCCTGTACGCGGACAGTACGCAGTCGAGTGGGGTTCTCGACTGCACCCGGAAGCCATCCCCGACCAAGTCTGATATTACGCCGACCGAGAGTGCATCAGCTAGTCCTTGGCGAGACGACCAATATAGGGCCTGGCCTCGGCGAAAGGCGATCGCTGACCACCACCATCGGGGCCACCACCCGAGTGGACGAGCGTCGATTCGGTATCCAATTATTTCATCCGGTTCATATACTAAAAGTGCTGAACGCATAAGCGAACCTGCAACAGACCGTGCAATCTTGGTCCACCCCCTCATTTCGTGGAGCCATGCCACCAGTGGCCTGTCATTGGCGTGCCGCTTGCTTCAAGAGACGATGTGATTTCTTGATTGTTTTTTCTTGGCAGACCGGATATGTCTATCAGTAAGCATTGCCGTTCTCCCAGCCACCGCGTCGTAGAGGGCTGCCTGGAGAAGGGTGAAGTCTTTGTCGAGCTGTTGCTATTTGCTGCAACCTAGAAGATTGCGGCTTTTGGGCGGCTCTCGAATCCAACGGGCGCGCATACGTCTGCACCTTTACTCTCCAATAATCATGGACGACGAGAGGAGGTTTGAGCGGTAGGAGGCCGTGTGATAGCAATTTGTTTCCTATCTGTGAGACATTGTGCTTTGAAGGGGATGGATGTCTGCACAGTTCCAACTTTCTACAGACAAGCCGCCGATTCTGTAGTAGGCTAATGAAAGCAACAGAATGCAACTTCTAGGAGGGGCTATACCTGAATGCGAGGACGGTCACATTCCTCTTTGGAGGGCACACACCCGGCATAGTCTCTGTTTTCTCCTAGTCGATACACAAAAGTTATTATGCCCCCGATCTCTGATACCATTAGCCGGATGCTACCAAATAGGGGATATCACATGCCAGAAAAAAGTAACCCCAAGACTGCGAAGAACATCTATAGCATGAATTTGCAAGAACGCTTGACAGCATCCCCGTCCAGGCCGCTGGCGACTCCCCGTCTTCCGAAATACACCCCTTTATCCCGTGATATCATGAAAGTGCAAGGCGGGTTTCCATCCACCAGAAGGAAACGCTCTTCCCAGCCCTTTTCTACGCTTCGGGGTCCCGTCCGACCAGCCGGCCGTCCACCAGCAGCTCTGTGCCCCGGCTGCCGACCCTGGCCGTCATGATCGACATGGCGCTGCCCGTGCTGCCCGCGCTCTCGCCCAGCTCTCCGTCCTGCACCAGGAACGGACTGTGGGTCACGGCGAGGACAAATTCGACTCGCGCCTCCATCGAGCCGCACCACCGCACGACTGCCGCCTGCCCGGCCGCGTCCAGGCTGTCAAGGGCCTCGTCCACCAGCAGGTAGTGCGCCCGGTGCGGGCTGTGGGCCTGGCCCAGCTGCACCAGCGCGAAGAAGAGGGCGAGGTCCATGCGCTTGCGCTCGCCGCTGCTGCGCTTGCCGTAGGCCAGCCCCCTCGCGCCGCCGCCGCCGCCCACCCGCAGCGTCCGGTCCAGCAGCGGCAGCCGCGCGTCCCCGTCGGCCAGAAGCGAGCGCAGCATGCCCGAGGCCATCGTCCGGACGTGGCGCGTGTCGTCGTACAGCACTGTTAGGACCTCGGCCATCAGCCCGTTGAGCTCGTCCAGGCATTTGTCCAGGAGGTACTCGCGGAACGTAATGCGGCCCCCGCCCTTGCCCTTGCCCTTGCTACTCTTGCCACTCTTGCCGCTCTTGTTGTCCGTGGCTGCTGCCGTCGTCCGGTGCGTCTTCTTTGCCAGAGTGGCAGTCCAGAAAGCTAGCAGCTCGCGGCTGGATTCCAGCTCGGTGATCTGGACGCCGATCTTAAGGCTCTGCGCGCCGAGCGAAGCTACTGTGCCCTCTTCGGCCTGGATCAGGTGCGTATACGTGGACAGTCCCTGCTGCTTGCCGGCCATCTGCTGCCGTGCCCGCTCGTAGTCTCTGGCCCTCCGCATCCACTCTTCGGACTGGCGACGGAGCTCTCCGTCTCTCTGCTGCAGTTCTTTGCGGGTTCGCTGCAGCTCTGCGTGTTCTCGGCCAAGGGCTTCACGGTCCAGTCTCTGTGCAGCCTGATCTTCGATGGCACTGTCAAGATCTGCCTGTTGTACTTTGTAGTCCAGGGCAATGCTCTGGACGAGCCTCTCCTTATCTACCCACTCTCGCAGCCGGCTGATGTATTTGGTGGTGACCTCAATGTCTCGCTCAATGTAGTTCACCAGATCCTGACGATTTTCTCTGGATCGTTCTGCCCCTCCTCCTGTTGGAGACTCCATGCTATGCAGTCTCTGCTCCAGGCGATTCAGAGCAGCAATAATCGGCTCCAGAACCGTCTTTATGCCCCACGTAAGCGAATACGCAGACAACCGAGACTCTATGCGGCCGAGCACATCTCTGCTCTTCGTAACGAGACGAAGGGACCAACTGGGATCCGCTGCCGAGCCGGCATCCATGTTCTGGCCGTGAATATTGGCGCGAGAGGACGGCAGACGGCCAAGCCGCTGGCCACTGTCGAGAAGCTGACTAAGCAGATGCGCCTTCCTGTCACGAAACGTAGAATATGCGTCTGCCAATCGGACCAGGGCCAACATTTCATTCTCTTTGTGTCTTACCGTCACTATCTGGGCGTCAAGCGCGGAAATGTGCGATAGAAGCTCGCTATATTTGGCACCCAGAGACAGCGTATCTGGGGCCTCCTCGGCTTCTTTGGCACAGTCGCCTTGGATGCCCAACTCTTTCCGTGTTACTGCTGCCACCATGGTGACATGCTCCAGCTCGCGGATCAGACGTGTCTGTATCTCCTGCAGCTGGCGGAGGCGACCCTGAGCATCACTTCTCCTCTCTTCCACGGCCCGTAGATTGGCCCGCACTTGGACAAGATCGGCATCCATGTGTTTCAGTAGATCGCGGGCCATTGTGCTGCATTGATCCAAGACGGAGAGCTTCAGCGCCGACTCGATGAGGTCTCGCCGTTGGACCGCACTCGCGTTGAGGAAGCTCGCAGTGCTCTCATGACCGAGAACAACGGTCCGAACATAGGTGTCGTAGTCGATGCCCAGCAGCTCGTCAATAGCGGCCTGGGTCAAGTGCGAGCCGGCATGGTCAAAGTCCGTCTGCAGTATGCCGTGCAGCGACACGAGGACTCTGTTTCCGTATGTCCGGTCCTTGCGGCACCGCTTGATCGTGTATCCGTTGTCAAATGCCAGCTCAACGCTGCAGTCTCGGCCCGCCGCGTCGTTGATCATGTCCTCGGCCGCCATCCCGCTGCGGATGCACCGCCCGAACTGGCACCACGTCATGGCCTCGATGATGGTGCTCTTGCCCGAGCCGTTCTCGCCGGAGAGGAAGACCAGGCCGCGTGGCAGGTCAGGGCCAAATTCCAGCCGAAGCCGGCCGTTGATGCCCATAAAGTTGGTGATGGTGAGCGACCGTGGCTTGGCCACGAAGACGCGCGCAGTCGGCTGCTGCGCTGGCTTGAGCCGCCATGGGCCCCCTCTCGATTCACCATGCACGTTCGTCTTCTCTGTCGCATCATCAAACAGGTTCCCGTAGCTGATGCTATTGTCCCGGTCATCCGATCCGTCCTTCATCTGGCCAGCAATTCGGAGGAGCCGCTGGCCAACGTCGATCAGCGCGTCACGCCTCGCGAGAAGCAAGCTCTCCAGATCCAACAAGAACACATACTTGCGGGCTTCTGCGGCCAGATCCAGCTGCGGCGCAGGCATGGCAAGATCTGAAGGAGTGGTGGCGGTTCGCTGTACACCGGGAGGATCCAAAGGTGGCGCCGACTCGACCGGAGTTGCCGCGACAGCCCCCTCCACCCCGACGTCGCCGGACACGATGGTGGCACCGAGACCGCCACGAGCGTACGGCTGCTCCCTCAGAACAGGGCCCAGAGGGTTCCAGGATCGCACGCTCCTGGCACCGTGAGCCAGAAGTCGATCCCGTGCCGTGACATACGTAAACCGAGTGATATCCCCACTGAGCATTACATGCATGCCTTGCACGCTATCGAGGGCGGTCTCGCCCCGAAGAACGTGCCCTGTATTGACTGTAGTGTAGGCAATCCCACAAGGAGAAACGACGAGCTCGTGCTGCAGCGTGTCCGGATCCAGGAGAATAACGCCCCGCTGCTCGTCATCGAGATCTCCCCAAGTCATCTGATGAGGGGAGCCAAGATAGATGATGCTGCCATTCAATGGATCAACACTCTGACCTGTCATCTCTCTCGTCGGCTGAACAATCGTCTGGTGGCTGTGGAAGTGGCCGGTAAAGGTGCGGGCCAGGGAGGCGAATCTGTCGGGGCCCGTCAGGCCGCGGTAGGTGATTGAATGCGCGCTGCCGACAAGGTGGCGCTGTGTGATGGCGCCATTGATGGCGAGATGGGCAAATGCGACCGTTTGTCGGGCCGTGTCGGCATCCAAGGCGGCCACGGCGTCCACCAGCTCCGTCTGGTCTTCCCTAAAAGGCAGCAACAGCACTCGGCGCCCGTCCCACTCGGCTGTGGCTACGTCGCTATGGACGGTCACATAGGGGGACAGCCGTCTCGCTCTCAACGCCTCCAAGGCCGTAGTCTGATAGTCATGCTTGTAGGCGAGGTCGTGGTTGCCCAAGATGATGTTGATGTGCGGCCCTGCATCGCTCAGCTCGTGGAGGAAGCGGTAACAGGCCGAGAGAACCTGGGTAGGCTGCGTGGAGCGGCTGGTCAAGAGATCGCCGCAAATCACGACTCGCCGGACGTGCCGCTGTCGCGTCAGAGCTGTGATCCATTGCGCTGTCTTCTGGATCCGGTCAAGGTCGTGGTGTCTGAAGTGAATGTCGCTGAAGAGCAGCCATGGCACTCTTCGAGCCAACTGCTGCATTTCGTCAAGATCGAGATGGCGCCTGCTCCTGGGGTGATTATGGCCGGACGAAAGTCGGGAGGTGGATGTCTCAAGGCTGGCAGAGCAATGCTAATACCGTGGTTGTCGTTGGTAGAAGCAAACGACCAAAATTGGCTACAAACCAGGTAGCTCTAATACGTCATCTAGCTGCACGTTAGTCCGAAGAACTGATCGTTCTCTTCCCCACAGCTCAGAGAAGTTCGACACGGCTTCATCGTCGACCCAGTGCTTTCAGACCATAGTTTCCCATGTGGCCCTTCCATTAATCAGCATGTACGCCATATAAGGCATCCTAGGCCCCAACAGTTATAATCCCAGATCGCGCTACTAATCCACTGCGCATGTTGCTTACACAAAGGCAAGCCGCGACGTTCGAATCAGTGCGAGAGCCAAAGGGTTTTTTCCCAACGACAAAGAAACTATCGAAGCACGTCGTACTCTAAGCAAACCAATTTTCCGACAGCACCATTAAATGACAGAGCCTTCCCGCAACCCAGAGGTTAGCTTCCTAGCGGTAGCGCACGATATGTAACGCGGCTGTCTCGGCTACATCGACGACCTGCTGGGGCAGCTTGCCAAGCTGCAGGAAGCAGATCCCGCTCAGCGGGTAGTCGGAGCTGTCGCGTACGCGCCGCGCTTTGGGCTTAAAAAGCATTACAATTTCCGCGACTGGGCACTTGTGCAAATGGCGGCGGATCCGCACCTCTGCGAAAATAAAGTGTACATGGCCGGACATATCACGAGAGCGACCATGTTGCGTGCGGCTAGTGTGACGGCGGTGGGTCTGCAGGGAACACGCCTCCAGTACATAGACCCCGTTGACAACCTTGACGCGAACGGCTTTCTACGCCTGCACGGCCGCGACCTACCGCCACAGCCGCCATTCGAAACAGAGGACCGCATCCCCGTCCTGGTGGCCAAGCGTGGCCAGCGGACTGGCCTTTCCTTTGGCATCACAAACGAGATCGAGGCGGTGCAGCGCACGCCGTATACGGAAGACGGCAGCCCGGCGATTTCGCTGCATTGGTTGGTGCTGGACATTAAGGGAGGCCACTTCAGCACTCGGGGCGATTCTGGCTCATGTGTGTTTGACATGACAGGCCGCGTACTAGGCATTTTGGATGCGGGCGTCGTTGGCACCGATTTAGTACGGTATGCAAAAGGGCATCATCTACATGGTGGAGTTGGTGTGCTGGAAGGGTCCGGCGCGCCAGGGCAGGAGGCGCTTCCGGAAGGCTTGCCACCGCTAACCGCGAGTGTCCTATTGGGAGGTGATTTGCTGTCGGAAGTGACGTTTGTCACACCCATTCAATGGGTTTTGGAGGGCATTCGAGATCTAACTGGACGCGAGCCGCAGATTCTCTAGTGCTCCAACCATAGATGGGCGTCTTTGAGGACAAATGAGCCAGAACACGTTTAAGAGTGTTGTTTTCTGCCGCATTTTGCAGGCAGGGCAATTTGCCCTCTTTGTACGTGTTATTATTATTATTATCATGTTAGTAAAAACGACAAGGCTGCGGCTGCAGTATACAATCCGCCCCAGTGGATGATGCGTGCCATATTCTCGTGACACAGCACCAAAGTGGCCAGGCCATGTAGACACTTTGCGGAATGTCTTCTATCTACTATGCGGATCCTCGAGCTGGCTGGCTTCCTAGCCACGACAACACTCGATTTATAGGCTGCTCGTTGGTATAAAAATTAGCTCCAAGCTTTACAAATGTAAGCCATCCGTTTGGGTGGCCATGTTATCCAATGTGAGGTGCGGTCAATCTTCTAGATCTTATGAATTAATGGAAGTTCGCTAAGAAATGAAAGTGTAAGTCTACTAGCCATGCAACGACAATGCTACGTAAAAACAAATGCTATTTCCTGAAATGGTGGCCGTTATTCTCGTGGGTATTCCTAACAAAGTCTAGCCCTCCCACATCGACTGTTATTTCCACACCTTCTTACCTACCGAACATCCTGCTGCGCCCTGGCGCGACACTCTCGCAGACTTTTAAGATACACGCTGTTACAGGTGACTTCTTCAGCACCAGCGGTTATTACCCGACGCCAAGCGCGATGCTGACTAATACATAGTTCCCAACGCAGTGCAAGAACGCCACGACATGTCATTGACAAGTCGTTATATTTAGTCTACCCTCTCCCGACTTAGAAAAATATTGTACAACAAAGTTTATGCCCGGCTTGTCACGACACAGCCGAAGTGGAGTACCAGACTAGGCAGGTATCCGAGAAAAGAGGTTGTACGGAGTACTTCGCAAGAAGGCTGCACAGAGTAGAACCGCTGAAGAGAGTAGCTTGAATAATACAGCACGTTTTCCCCCTTACAACATTCACTTCTATAGTAGTAAAAGAATATCAATAGTTATAAGCCTAGATCGCGCTATACATTGTACACCTTCGACCCTACTACACAACCGCAAGCCGCAGCGTTCGAATCCGTGCGAGAGCAAAGGGTTTTCCGGGGAGATAAACCGGCCGCCAAACCACCAAGAACTTCCGAATATTAGAACAGTATCAGGCTTGCGGCATGCCGCGTCGCGCATCGGCGGTGGCGCCAGCTCGACTTTGCAGCCCAGTTCTGTTCTACCGTTCGAGGACGACTGGCCGCCAGCAGTCGTCGCAGCGAACACCACTCGGCGCATCATCACCGTTTACAGGACCGGCCAAACCCCCAGCCGCGGCTAGGCGCGACGACAACGCGAACATCGGAGTGCCTTGTTCCACACTGCGTCCAGACGACCAATGCCTGCTTCATCGACGGCTTGGAGGACATCCCGACCGTCCGCCGCAACCCCAGATCCTACAACGCGGTTAGAGGCCCGTTGCGTTTGGATTTGACAAGGTGTTTTTGCGCGCGCCGGTGAGGCCACAGGAGTCCGTCTTGATCGTGTCGGACAACAGGCTGCGGGCCTGGCCGACGCTTCTCTGGCCGGGTCGGTGTGGCTAGGAGGGTCCGTAGCTTGGCGCCGCTTTGATAGCAGTTGAAGCTGATCACCGTTTTCCCCTCGAAGATTCGCAAAGTACTATCAATCTTAGACTGTATTTGCTTATGGAATGTTTACTCTACAGGAACCCGAACTGCACAGAATTAGTGCCAGATGTCTTTACCCTATCTGTGCAATTTTGCTTTCATCATAATCATTTGGCTCATAACAATACGCACTCGAGCACTCATATTGCAGTCTGGCCAGACACAAACTGCCACCTAACCCAGCTTAGCAAAATAAGTCAGGGGGATTGGCCGCAGCCCAGGCAAAGACATCCTGATGTCCGGCGGTCATGCCCAACAGCAGCCGCTCCCAATGCCCCGTCGGCAGCTCCTCTGGAAGCACGAGCTGCGGCTGTTCCTTGGCGGTCCGGTTGTAGATCCACAGCCACTGGCCGGAAGCGGCTATATCGCTCAAGCGATAGAGGTCGTCGGCGCCGTCAGAGTCGGAATCGGCGTCACGGGCGAATGGGAATCTGCCGCCGGAATCGTGGACGCGCTGGACGCGCCACGTCGGCGTGCGGCTGCGGTGGTGGCCCGAGTCATGGTGCAAGCTGACTTCGACGTTGCCGTGGCTGTCGACATTGTCGTGGTCGCCGTCGCCCTTGCGGCCGGTCAGGCCCTCGCACGTCCACTCGTGACGGTCGTCCATGGAAAGGCCGCCACAGGCGAGGCGGACGCGGACAGAGGCGTGGATGCGCTCGGCGGTGTGCAGGAGCGGCTCGTCGGGCAGCGTGCGGTTCGTTTCCGGGTCGATGCGGCAGTAGAGGCCGGGCTTGCGCACGGTGCTGCCGGCGGCCAGCTGCAGCCGACTGGTAGGATAGCGGGTCTGGCCGAGAGCCCAGGGCCGAGCAGTGCGCCAGAGGAGCTCCGGTGGCCCGTCTGGGTGGCGGTGGTGCCTGTCGTATTTCCCGGGACAGTTGGCGGCGTCTCGGCCCTTGGGCCAGGTCTGATCCAGCGAGGGCGACGCCCATGGCAACACTGGACGACGGTGAGGCGTGGGCACGTACGGGAACGGGTGGGCGGCAGAATAGCGCAGGCTGTCGTAGAAGAGGTTGGCCATGCGGCCGGGGTGGCACTCGACGCCGACGCTGGCTAGCTGGTCGCACATCCAGGCCAGGGTGATGTCGGCAATCTGCTGGTCGTAGAGGCCGCCGCCGACGTTGGAGTGGGCGCCCGGGAACCAGACCTGCTTCAGCCGGGTGACGGTGTTGCCCGGCAGGCGCTCCCAGAGCGACGGCAAAAAGTCGTAGCGCGGCTCGTCGAGGGCGAGGGCCTGGAAGGCGTGCTCGACCCGGGCCGAGATGTGGGTGTTGGTAAACTTCCACGTGGGCCGGTCAGCGCGGTGAAGTCGGGAACACGCGAGCAAAGAAGGGGGGGAGACTTATTGTTGGGAGCTGCCGTGGAGGCCGAGCAGGGGGGCAGCCGGGATGCCGAGGCTGCCGACCGTGTCCCAGACGGCGACAGCCTTGATGGTGATGTCGGAGCCGTCGGCTTGGGAGTCGCGGGTGTAGTCGTTCTGGGCGAGTCAGCCGGGAGAGGGCGAGAAGAGAACGAGGACAGGGACTGGGAATCACCTGTTTCAGCCACGCCCGATACTTTTGCTTGCGGTGATGCTCCCAGAGCATCCAGTCGACGCCGCTCTCGCCGCGGTAGCGAGCCAGGCCCGGACAGAGATACTCGTCCGGATCACGATGGCGGCTGCCCATGTGTTCGTAGTCGTCAAAGATGCGCGAGAAGCGATCGCGGCCGTCGGGGGTCAGCAGGCCGACCGAGGCGATGAGGTCGGCGACGGAGCGCGCGGTAAAGGCGCCGCGCGAGAAGCCGACGAGCACAATGTCGTCGCCGTCGACGTAGTTGGTGCAGAGAAAGTCGTAGATGAAGCGAATGTCCTGCTCGAGGCCGATGCCAAAGGCGCCGCCCAGGGCCGTGTCGACTAGCTCGCCGCTGCTGCCGACGCCGGGCTGGTAGAGCACCACCTGCAGGCGGCCGTTGCGCGTGCTGTTGCGCAGCACCCTGGTCAGCCGAGACACGTTGGAGGGGGGCTGGTAGGTGCTGGCCTTGCCGACCGCGCTCATCCAGGTGCCGTCGCAGCAGACGATGAGCGTTTTCGGGGTGCCCATGATGGAGGGGATGAGGGGCAAAGATGGCTGATGGGAGAGAGAATCTGGGAATCAGGGCTGAGGGACGAGGGGCCAGAGACGAGGGGCCAGAGACGAGAGGCGATAGGCGAGAGACGACGGATTCCGGACTGACCGCAACAGGATGGCAACGGTGCAATGCGCAGCCTATATACAAAATCTACTCGCTGTCTGCTGTTCTCATCGGCTGACCACGGATCTGACCCACATGGCCGTCAGCAGTCATCCTTGGCGCAAGGCTGATTGGATGGCTGCAAACTAAGCCTCAGCCTCGGGAACGAGCCCAAATATTGGTCTGGGCATCCTCGCTCATGCCGACGCCAGCCAGTCAGTACATGTCCATGCCAAGAAAGCCACAGAAGGGCACAGCCCGCAGCTTCCAGAGAGTCTCACAGTCGGACAAGCTTACAGAAATACGGGGTCGAAAATGTGCTGGGCTAAATGCCCAATCTGGACTGCCTGCCGTTTCTGACCCCCTTGGCTCACACCGACTGCTCCAGCCAGCGCATACACGTATCTGTACGCCCTACCTGTTATATTGCTTTGTCTTGGAAAAGACTACCCACAAAGCGCTGCTTTCCTCGCCTGTTCCTCGTCCACCTCAAACCACTCGTTGTGCTTGCCCCTACTCTTGCAGCGTCTTATGTAACGGCCTTTCAATCCGGTGTACCACGGAACTTGTGCGCGATTGGCTGGAGTTGCTGCCGTTTAATATTATCTAACGGTTCTTGGTGTTCCTGATGCCCGTGTTAGCCGGTGCCGTATATGACGGAATTCTTCGCAGGGAGGGTACGTGTACGGTTGAAAGAGCTTCAAAGCATCCTTGGTTCCGGAATGGACAGGGCCTCTTGTCGAAGTGGGCTGATCCGGCTTACCCCTTCTTTCTGAGCCGTGTGCCCTTTTGACACCTTTCACACTGTATTATTTCTCCTTTCCCAGAACAGAGTTGAAACGCGGTGTCGACGCATTAACAAACTTGGGGTAAATGTCACCAGAGGAGGCCCTTTCAAATTAGAGAGGACATATGGCTGTTGCTGTCGTTGCAGGTGAAGCAGCCTTCATTGTCCGGATCATGTGTCGGGATGTGGCTCGTTGCCGGGGGGTTTTGTGCTCGTGGTTGTCCTGTATGGTGATCTGATCCTTCCGAATCCAAATAGTATAGCTAAAGACAAACATTCTAGATCGTCGGACCAGTCCGGATCATTAAGCGATGAAGACTCGGACCCAGACTCGGAACCAGAGTCAGATGTCCGCTGTTCCAGAACAGCAACTGTAAGGACCCAGTTCCACGAAGTGATGTAAACCACTTTCCAAATATGGTCAAAGGAATGACGCAAAATTGGAAGGCCTCCTACGCTATGCCCGTTACGGTTCTTAGCCGTGTTAACAGTAGCCCCTCGGAGTGGAATGGGACATGATAAGCAAGACTGGAGGATCTGGTGAAACAATACAGGGTTGTAGCGATCAAAACAGATTTACGATCGGCTTCTGGAAACAAAACAAAGGCAACGTACACCACTGCTTTTCTACAGCCGCTTACCCTTGTTAGGGCGATGTCACGCCCAACACTGGCTACAAAGCACAGATCGGCTTGCATCGTGAAAGGGCTCCGTTTTACTTGGGGTAGTCTCCTATCCCTATACCTTTTTTTGGCGCAAAAACTCCGGACAGACACAAGGCACAAGGCGGCATCAGGATGTAAGATTTTTTTTTTACAATCCTGCTCGGCCCCTAAAGGTAGACAGGACACACAGCAAGAAACAGCTGTTACTACGATACAATCGGTTATTAACACCGGGCGCCATAATATTAGACTTATACTTAGTTTCCAAACTCGCAAACGTGGGGGTGCCCACATCCTCCAAGGAAGCGCTCGTAACACACGGGAGCTTGACGCTTACGGAGTGTTCTACGGAGATCCAGGTTTTGACTCCCTGCTTTCTTCCGACGGATGGATCTTCATTGTCTGAAGCTTTGTATTTCTTGCATTTCCTACCTTTCTTGCTATTCATGGTTCGCCCTCTTAGTGTCATTAATAAAAGACACGGATCTATTTAATGGTAAACGTTTCTCTGAATATCCTCTGCTGTTAATATCTACCTTTGCTCGGTATGCATGACTTCAGGCCAAAACTGCCATAAATCCTCCTTTACATTATATTAACAATAGACAGCCGACCTCGGCAAAGAACACTAGCCGGCCTCCCCTTCATAGCCAGCCAATATACAGAGATACAACGGTCTACAGCATGTGGTGATACAGACATCCAAATTGTTTGTTAAATTCCCCCAAGACAGTGCCCGGTCTTGGAAGAAATGCACCGAAGAGAAAGGAAGAGTCATATGCGCCAAATTTTCCCGGCCGTCGAATGCAGTCGGCATTCCTTGTATGGGGGGCGGTTGTCGTAGGCTCGAATCGCTCAGAGCGGTGACTTAATATTGTAAACTTATCATGTACTAGAAGATACTTGTCCAATGTTTAGCGGGACATCCCAACGCCGACCTATGTCAGAACGGTTCGGCACATGCCGTGGATCTTCAGGTACGTAAAGGTGGTTTGTAAGGGCAGCTGTCGGAAGAATATTCTGGCCGTCCACAGTAAGCAACGCATGCAGCTGTGCCGAATGATGACAAACGCTAATACATATTTGCATAAGCTCCAAACACAATGCAACGCTGTTATTGTGTGACCCCTGCAAACCCTACGGACTTGGTCTCACAAACCTCTCCAGAGAAGATTTCATGCAGCGCAACTGATGCAGAATGCGAGCCGCCTATTGTCGGATAGTGTCCTAGAAACGAGAGGTTCTATCGAAAAGAAATCAGTGCAGTTCCACACCTTTGCTGCCTTGCAGCTACAATAGCACTGCCTCGTACGCAGTAGTAGCCCTTTGAAAATCTGGTGATTCTTACTCCATATTGTCTAGGCAAGTGCTTGGCCTGCTGCGCCAAGCGTCAGGGGGGTCATATTTCGATTGGAGGACTGAGGTCGGCGTCTAGGCCGCCCAATTTGTCAGAAATACACAGCCCCCCCTTTATGCTTATTTTCTACATCACTTTCTCACTCGCTTTCCCTCCTACCATCTCAAACTCTCTCTCTGCACGCCAACACACCAAATCTGCTCGAGAACCTCGATAAACAATGTCTTTGGGCGCATTGACAGCCTATACCCCATCTTCGGCATGTCAGGAGTCCCTAGGTCGCATTTTCTTGCTGACTAATGGTGCACTTGTCCGAGGGCCAGCGTCTACGGACAAATGCTTCCCTGCAAATTATAAACCATCAACAGCCGACTTCTACTCCCCAGGCGTTTGTCCGCTAGGCTACACGGCTGCCTGCTCGTCTGTAAATGTCGAAAGTGGAACAACCGAAACAGTCGCGACATGCTGTCCAGCGTTGGTCCCCTCTTTCCTCTTTCCTCCCAATCCGTTCTCTTTTTGTTCATCTTTCTTGCTTTCTGCCCCCACAGTCTGCTATAAACGAACCAACCAAAATTGCAAGACCTGCTCTGGAAACAATATTCTAACGAAGGTTCGCACAGGTTCATGGTCTGCCAGTCAACTGCGAGCTTTTCGTGGGAGTCTACTTTACGCTGCAAGTCCGAGATCGGAGTAACGACAACGGCGATTCTAACTGTTACTCCTGTGTCCAACGGGAAAGGAACCGTCATGAGCGTTGTAGGGGCGTTGAATGCATATGCCTACCAAATACATTATCAGACCACGAACATAGCAACTTCTAGCTCGGTAGGTGGATCCCGGGCTCTCTGTATGGGAAGTTATGTACTTTTGTCTCTGAAGCTGAAGCTAACAGAATACCCCTTTTCGCCCATGTTGTAGCTACCAACAATAACAGAAGCATCCAGGTCGTCGCTCACGCCTACCAGTCCCTCCGAAACGAACAGTCCGACAACTTTGTTAACGGCAGACGGTAGTAGTCTGTCCTCGGGAGCCATTGCTGGAATTGCAATCGGTTCAGTTATCGGCGGCATTTTGCTCTTTGCATTGGGCGTGGTCGCCTTTTTGCGGTACCGGAAAAAGACAAAGCAGAAGGGGGGCCTGCTGTCTCAACAAGAGACTAGCACCTCTCCCAAGGAGAGCGTGCCGCTGTCGCCGTACGAGCTGCCAAATAATGCGGTGCAGGAATTGGAGGGCACAGCTGTCAGCCCGCCGAGGTACTGACGTTGGCATTGACTCACACAAGAAAGAGCATTGTACACGAAACAGATACGGGGATTCTTGTCGAAGACGGCAGTATGGTAAGGCACGACCATCGGCTACTTGCATTATCTTGTCGACCAAAAATGCAGCGCAGAGAAGGGGAGACGATAGAGCTTTCAGTTTCCTTCTACTTTGTATTTTATAATCATTATTTGTGCTATTACCCTGATACCCATCATTGCCTTCTATTACAACAAAGCCCTTGGAATTTTAACCAGGAAGAGTCTATTGCATTTAGTTATAGATTTGACAGAGTGCCAAGCGTTTTTAACCACGTAGATGGCAGGCGGTATTGGTAATCGGGAGAAATTCCGTGTTGAAACGGTTGTTGGCGATGTAAGATCCAAAGGAAGTCGCAACGAGTCGAGAGTAATGACGTCTGATAGGTCGTGAGTTCTCCTGACGATAACGGACTTCGGCACATTCCAACGGGATCGCACGAGATCTATAGACTCTCTTATCGTTGCTGTCGCCAAGTGAAGGATACTCAACCCAATTTGTGCGCATCGCTTTAATCGGTGCTAATTGAAGCTGCTGAGCATCGCGCACCCCGGGCCTCCAATGGCGTCCTACACGCCAAAGAAGCTCCTTACTACGCCAATACTGCCGGTCACGAGCTGTCACTCAGACGTAGCAGTCGGACCAGCTGCCACCATTGCGGGGAAAGCTGAGGCTGTCGACAAAAGCATCGAGCTGACAACGACCGAGGCTGTCGGCGCCGCAGTTCTGCAGGGGGATGACGCGGTCGTTGACGAGGACGCGGACGTACTCTCGGAAGCCGCACCTGGAGCGGCAGGTCTGCTTCTCGACGTAGGCGCGGCCGGCAAAGGGGACGGTCCATGCAGCCGAGTAGCCGTGGGTCTGTGCCGGGGTGGTCACGGTGGTGTTGGACAGCATGGCGGTCTGGTTGTAGAGGCCCAGGGCCGAGAAGATGGACGTCATGGGGTTGTCGTGCGAGAAGTCGGCAAAGAGCTGGTGTTTGCCGCCGACGGGAAAGGTGGCGGAGCTGCTGTCGAGCGTGGTGTTGACGCTGGTGTGGTCGTGCACGGCAGACGACTGGGTCAGACGGGCGACGAGCTCGTTGGCGAAGCCGACGCCCTGGCTGGCGCCCAGGGGGTTGCCCCAGCCCTGGCCGTAGAACTTGCCGAGCGACTGGTAGTAGTCGTAGCTGCGCCACTCTTCCTCGGTGAAGAGGGCGCAAAAGGCCGAGACGGCGCCCGTGTCGGACGAGACGGTCTCAAAGGGGCACATGTCCATGAGGTAGACGGTCTGGGCCAGCGTCAGGTTGGCGCCGGGTAGGTCTGCATTGACCCGGGTCCGGATGGACGGCACAAAGACGGCGGCAAAGGCAGACTGGGCCGCGTCGGCAATGGTCGCGTCGAGGCCGTCCTCAAAGGCGGGACAGGTCGACGGGTCCAGTGTGTTGTTGGAGCCCCCGTCCTCGCTGATCTGCAGGATGCCGAGCGGGTAGGGATTTGTGCAGCCCGGGCAGCCGGCCGCCTTGGCCGCGTAGAAGCCCTCGGTCCAGTTGCCGGCCGAGTCGACGACGCGCTGCTCGCCCGACGCGCGCACAAACGGCGTCAGCTTGTCGGCCAGCGTCTTGTAGCGGCGGTACAGCTTGGCGCCCGAGTTGGCCGACTGCTGCGCGCCAAGGGCCGTAAGGTCGTCTGCGGCCAGGGTGTAGGAGTAGTTGGCGAGAAAGGCGTAGGCGCCGCTGAACGTCTGCACGCCCTCCTTGACCTGGCTGACCATGGCCGCATACTTGCTCGACTTGCTCGACGTCGGGAAGCGCGCGCCGTGGCGCTGCAGCAGCTGCACAAACGTCACGTCGCAGGAGTCGGGCACCTCGTCGGGAATGTCCGAGGCCACGGAGAAGTACGGCGAGTATTGCCCCCACCAGTGGGTGACGTTGCCATGGCACTGGTAGCCGATGTCGACGGTGTCGCACGACTCCGCTGAGGCCGCTGAGGCCGCTGAGACCGCTGCAGCCGAGCTGTTGTTTCCGTGTCAGCACTGCATACCAGAGTCGGGTGCTGTGGAGACGAGGGATGGTCTGGCTTACAACACCGTCCCGAGGACGAGAAGCGCGTTCTTGACCGACATGATGAGGTGGGGGAGCGTGGAATGGGAGCAACGAATCGTGAGCGACCGATATCCCGTAGTTATACGACTGCCTCTGCCCACGTGGGCTTCCGCAAGGTACCACTGGGCTAGCGGAAATTTGTGGGGGGGGAAGAGTGCGATTCCGCGTTGATTCGGGACCACGTGGGCGAGGTGGACCACATTAGAGGCCATCTACAAGGAGAAGGGGAAATAGAGCGTCTGGAGGGGGTGGGTATAATCTACATCTGGTGTGTTAATCCAAAGGGCCAAAGCTGCAGGACATAATATATTTGCATATTTCTTACGTTGGTAATCCATGGCTGTTTTCCTGTCCAGGCTTCCTGTGTATCATACCCCGTCAAGAATGCTTTTACCATACATCGCAATGCCAAAATGCCAGTGAATAAATACCGAACCGGTTGTATTCATAATCTTCGTCTCATACCTCATGGTCTGTAAAATCCACCCAGGAACCCACCACTCAAGGAAGCTCCAAAAACAATTCCAACATCTTTGGGTAGTTGGGCGTGCCCAGACCTGTGACGGGGTCCCAGCCTTTCGACGCCTCGAATCCCCAGGTGCCACAGCCAGGGTTCTTGCCCTTGGTGATATCGTTCAGCACCTCTGGATGCTCGTACAGGACTGGGTTGATGAAGCCCAGGGCACCGGTCTTGCCGATCTTGATGCGCTCCTCAATAATACGGTTGACCAATGCCGCAAACAGAGGCGCCGACTGCGAGGTGCCGCCGCTAAGATAAAAGTCGCCGTACTTGGTAACCGGATAGTTCCATCCGTTGGCGGCCACATCAGGCATCCCGCGTCCATTGCGGTTGTAAACCTGGCCGCTCGTAGCATTCTTCCAGTCGCCGTTGTAGTAGTACGAATACGGCGGGTTGCTAACCTCAAAGTAAGACGCAACTGCCTTGGCCTGGTAGGAAGGAGTTGTAAAGATGTTCGAAAAGCCCTGTATGTCAGGTTAGAGGAGAGGAGAGGAGAGATGGAGGAAGAGAAAGGAACGGAAAGAACACGTACGCCACCACTACTATAGTTTCCATCCAGCTTGTTCTTCATCACCAGCACAGCCTCCTCCGGGTCATACACGGTCTTGTTGGCAGTCACCTCGGTGGCGCCGACACCAGTCACCCACGGACAGCTGCAAGACGAAGACGGCGTGAAGATGGCGTCGTCATTGCCCAGGCAGCCGTAATAGCCCAGCGAGCTGTGCTTGCCGTAGTTCTGCTCGCCTACGCCAGAGTCGCCGCTGGCAAAGAGGATGGTCGTGCCTTGCAGCGCCAGCTTGAGGTATTCGTCGCACTGCCGCTTTTGGTAGGCATAAGGCAGGTCCTCCTCGGTCATTCCGTACGAGATGCTGATCACGTTGGCCGGCTGGTAGACGCCGCACATGAGCTCGCCGTTGTAGCGGTTGTATGTCGCGCCTTCGGTGTCGGGATAGACCGGATCGAGCAGGGGGTCGTTACCCGTCACACCATAGGCCGAATACGTGCAGTAGGACCCGTCGAGGGCGTCGAGGAAGGTGTTGAAGAGTCCGGTGGCGCTGCCGTTGCCGCCACGCGCATAGTACGCATCGTCGGTCTGGTAGAGCGTGATGTTTTGGGGGTAGATGATGGGATACACGACGGCAAAGTCCAGCATGCTCTCGGGACCATCGACAACGCCGCCCGGCAGCGGTGCCACGGCACCATCGATGGAGGCCAGCGTCGGGTGCGTGCCGTTTGGAATCTGCTGCGTGTACTTGTTGTAAAACACGTCGAGGTCGTTCTGGTCGTAATAGTCGGACTCCTCAAAGATGCCGAGAGAGTTGTTTGCGCTCACCACCGCGTCTGCTGCCGGTGCCGAGAAGTTGTATAGCGCCTGCACGCAGGACGGCGTCATCACCTGGTTGCAGACCGTCAAGCTGGCCAGCTCCTCGTCGGAAACGTCGGGGAACGTCCTCCGGTTCTCCCGTGTGTTCTGCGACAGCTTGCCCACCGAACTCCGGCGCCTGCTGGACCGTTTCCGCAGCCGCTGCAGGTCCATCACAACGCCCTTGACTCCCGGCGTCACGTAGTCGACGTGCTCCTGGACGTGGCCCGGTAGGTGGTACTGCTCACAGCTGACAAGCACCTTCCCGTCGTCCTCCCCACTACCGCTGTGCGAGTATTCGGTGTACAACAGCTGCTCGGCCTCGGCTACCGTCGCGTCGAAGGCCAGCCACGCCTTGTTGTCGCTGTGCGTGATCCGCGATGCAGCGATGCCGGATTCGACCAGCCACAGCAGCACCGTGTTGACCGTCTCGTCCGTCGGCCGAAATGCCTCGATCACCGCGTCTGCGCTCCAGTGTTTTCCATAGTTGGCCGAGGCCGGGTGCGAGACGTCCATCAGCCAGGTCTCGGCCTGCGCCGCGGCGTCTGCATTCTGTCGTAGCCCAATCCGCATGGGAAGCACTGCTTCCGCCTCCATCCGCCGGCCGAGTCGCGAACGCACCTCCCGTCGCTCGTGCATCCGGTGGCTGGGCGGCGCCGAAGGCCGGGCCGACGCCACGTCCACCAGGACCACGGCAGCCTGAAACAGAGACGACCAACGCATGACGATTCAAGACGAGGGGGGGGGAAAAAAAAGGCTCGCCAAGATGAAGCTGCTGCCCCTTTGACCGCGCAAAGTGCAGTGGCCCTCTCTTTACCAAGGAGCCGACCTGCTTTTTATCACCACCATATACCCACCGCACTCCGGTCTCCTCCATTATGGCCTGTTTATCGCAGCGTGGTGCGTGCTATCGCCATAATGGGGGGAGGTGGTAACAGATACGAGAGAGCTTCACAGGAAAACGGTATGGCAGAGTCGGTCAGGTTCGTATCTGCTTCGTATTCGACTTCCGGCCTTTCCTAACGAGCCAAGCGATTGCCGAGAAGAGACGCTCCGACCTAGTGCCGATCAAAGTCCAGGGGCCAAGACGACGCTATCGTATTGTTGCCGAGAAATACGGGAAGCAGCCCCGTCGTGCGTTTTTTGATAGGTGAACAGAGCCAAACTAAGCATATTTATGTGGAGATCAAAACAATGCAACGGCCGTCTACTCCGTATTCGGACGTTTCCTGCCAAACGGGGCAGAAGGTGTGACGTATCTGATGTTGATGGCGGTATCCATCTCGCGTTCCTTACGGACTGATCCTCCACATGGACCTGTTCGAACCAGACGGTTATTGGCTCGCCTTTCGCGTACAAAGTCCTGTGGAATGATGGCAGGTTAGTAAATGCAAGCATTGGTGACGCCCCATCGGCTTGACGTCTGCCTTAAAGTGGCCTGCGCTCGATGCAGTGCAGCATTGTGAGCCCACAAATCTACATTTTGTTTATTCTTTCTGTACGTTTCTGTTGTAAGCCGCATGTGTTGTAAGACAGCTAGTTCTCTCATTCAGCTTTCAAAACTTACGCTCATAGTATGTAGGTCGGAGTCGTACGTTTGGCTCTCCCCCCAGTGGCTTCATATTAAGCTCCATTGTAAGCTAGGTCGAAGCCTGTCCCCCTGTCACACGTGGTCGGAGGCTGTCTATATCTGGCATAGCCAGAGCTGATTTTCTCGGCTATCGATCATCTACATTTGCAGTGGTATGTGGATGGAGTCTTACCACAAGATACATGACGTCACCACGTCAAAGTCTACTGCGTAGTCCTTGGAACTAGATATGATCTGCCATAACATTCTGGGTCTCAGTCCGATCATCTTTATTTTGCCAGTATCGGTGGCTGGCCATTAGTTAAACGGCGTCGTACACAAAAAATTCATCTTAAACTAGGGTTATAAAGATTTACTTTAGATCTAAGGAGAGTTTTAACTCCGATTATTTACTACGAGTTAACTACTTATAGAACATCTGCATTAACGCCGTTACAATGCACGAGAACGAGTTAACACCTGCTAGATTATTGGGTGAAGTGTGCCTGTGTGTATGTGTGTCTACGGAGTACTTCCGAGGGATGCCGGCTAGAATGAAATCCCCTATTAATAGGTGGGTTCATTTGGCCTGCGCCGCACAGTACATGTACCTTTCCATCACTCTGCACAGGTCTCCACATGTAGCCCATTCGACAACACAGTGCTGCTACGTTTTGTCCATCAGATGACGCAAGAAAGGTAAAGGCAGCTGCCAAACCATTCTTCGTCAGTCTGCTTCCCCTGTGGCGTGGCCTAGTCTAAAGATGCAAGAGGCGAAAATAAGACGCACATTAATGTAATCGCCATCCACAGCCTTGCCGGCCATGCTTTCAAGACGTGGACCGACGGCGACAAGCTTTAGCTGCGATATTTTCTGTCCTAGGAGCTGCCCAAAGCCAGAGTCATAACGTTCAACCACGACTCGGGGCCGGTATTCCCCGGCGCGACTTCCAACGTGCGCAACGTTGCCGAGACGCTGCCCGGAGGCATTGTGCAGCTACGGCTCCAACACGAAGACAAGGTTAGGTGAACGGCAATCTTTGTGTGCCACGGCCTTAGTGGGATCATGTCTAAGCAGGCACTCAGTTACCCCGTCCTGGATGGTAAGCAGCAGAGATTCTAGTTATCTAACGGAGATGCAGACAGCTGATATGGTATTGCGGCGTAGCGACTTCAACGAGCAATGCAAAACGACGAGTAGGCTTTGCTTCTTGGCCTCGCAGGGTGTGTGCCGTCACTCGCCGGCCATCACTGCTAATGGGAAGCATGTGATCTTCCCAACTGCGCAAGGCCGGTGGGCAATAGGAAAAGTTGGCAGTGCGCTCTGCTTACTAGCCGGAGTGCGTCGCCGTTTTTTTTCGGAACTCGGTCGGGTCTATGCTAAGGTTTACAATGTTTGCTGGAAAGCGACCGACTCCTAGGCTGTCATTATTTGCGTGGCTGACGCGTCATGGACGCCGACACGAAAGGAGTCGAAACAGCACTCTCTTAGCTGAACGTCATTGAGTGTACGGAGTAGGAAGAATGCAAAACAGAGACGCCATATTTAGCTGTGGAGCTGTGGGCGATTCGTTTCGATCTAAGCTGAAACGCTGGATTCGTCGTCCCCTTAAGCGCCACCATTTGTGGACTTTGCGGCAAACCGTGTTTCCCGCAGGACTAATTCTTGATGCATTTGTTGGGCGGACGTCCCCCTTTGCGTGTTTCACGGTGGGGCTGACGACATTTTAGAAGTACGTAGTCTCGTGGAGCCACGGTATCATGACGAGGCAGTGCCATGAGACATAACCACTGTCCGGGTGCTGCCAACGGGGCCGCGAGTACGTTTCGAGGCAGTTCACTGGCTGACTGTAGTCTTTCATCACAACTACAATATCTCGTTCTCGCCTCTCCATCATGATCTTGGACTTTCTTTCTTTGCACGCATTCGAACCAACGTTTCTTCTTCTTTTCATTCTGCAACAAGATCATCTCTGCGAGATTGTCCATTGCGACGTTTCAGTCCCCTGTCAAATTCTACCTCTTCTTCTGTTTATTTGACTTTACCTTCAACAGCCAAGTGTTGTTTCCATCATTCTCTTTTCAAGACAAAAACAGTCAACATGAAGTTCTCTGCCATCACTATGTCCGTCTTCATGGGTCTGGCCGCCGGCCATCCCCTAGCTGGCATCGGCAAGCGCCAGGCGACTGATGTCCCGTCTGTCCCCTCGGGAACGCCTACCGCCCCCCCTCCCTCGGGTGTTCCTTCTGGCTTCCCCTCTGGTTTTCCGTCCGACTTCGTCTCTGGAGCGGCACCCACGGGTGGCTTTCCCTCAGGGGCGCCCGGTCCGCTGCCCTCTGGCCTCATTTCCGGCTTCCCGTCTGGTGCAGCGCCCTCTGGTCCCCCTCCTTCGGGCACCCCTACTTTCAATGCCGTCCGCCGTGCCGACACGACCTCGTTCCCGGCGCCTCCGTCAGGTACCCCTCCCTCCGGCTTCCCGTCTGGCGCCACACCCACCGGCCCACCGCCGTCTGGCGTCCCGTCCGGATTCCCCTCTGGTGCCCCTCCCTCAGGCACGCCCACTGGCCCTGTTCCATCGGGCCCTGCTCCAACTGGCCCTCCTCCGGAAGTCTCCGGCACGCCGGCCGCTCGCATCTAACGCGTTCCCTGCATCACTTGGTGGTATTTGCTGGCGGTGATACACAGGCAATCACACGAGTTCTCACAACCATGGCAAAATTGGGTTTCTCGTGGCAATCCTGGTTGACATGCTGTGCGTGTCGTTGTATATAGATTTTGATCTGGCTATCCTCTATTTATATAAAACTAAAGAGTTCGATCTGTCACCCTCAACTTGCAATATAAAGTCTAGTAAAATATGAAAGCATCAGAAGGAAGGTAGTTAGGTCAGAACGTAGAGAGAGGACAACAAATTATGTGCTGGACATTATCAGTTCCGAAAAGTTACTTTGAGACTGTTTGATTCAGGCGCTGCAGCTCATGGATAACAAAGTGTCAGATTGGTGGCAATTCGTAGTCTGCGAACCATGGTGGGGTATGAATATGACATGTACCGTAATGCTAGGCCCCAGACCCATCTATAAATAAGATACTACGTACTGAGGGTGATCAATTACATCCACACAATCTGTTAGATAGTGTATTCCGAGTGTTGATATAGGGTGGATATTCCTAGCTTGTGCCTCCGTAAGATTGAGAGGAGATGGTTTACTACATGTGATATCCGCGGCGTAGGTTTTCAGCCATCAACAACAGAGTGTAAGCCTATTCTTCCAAGAGTAGCTTCACTTTTTGTCCTAGAAACGCCGGCTAGCACCGTTTGATGTTCCTTCTGCCTTTACTTATCATTCTTCGTGGGCTACGCCGTGTCTGGACCGGGCTAGCTTTGTCACTATTGTGAAGGATTACTAGATCGAATCAAACAAGAAGAACGCATGGCTATTAGTCGAAGTACGTCGAGTTTATTTAGTGGAGGGGTCAAAGTAAAAGTTTCTTTTTCTCCTTAGTTTGATAAACAAAGAACAGTGTAGCATCCATATTGGCAAAGGCGAAAGTGTTCGCTAAATTTCACCGAATCACGTCCAGCTTTTGGCCGGGCTGCATCAACGATAACAAGACACGCGAGCACAGGCTTTCCTGCTAGTCAGTCGTCCGGGGGTCTCCCTTGCTTCGGCTCAACTCCAACGGCATTCTTCGTATGGTCAAGGCGAGTCATTCTGTAACTGGTGTCCGGATGACCGAGATACTACACGGCGGAGCCGTCTCGTATTTCTCTCTCGGTATATTGGGATTTTTGCTTACGAATGAATGGAAATTGGTGATGTTAACCTGCGGATGCCTAGCCGTTGGTGTCGCCTTCTCCATGGTAGTTCCGGGAATAAAACCGGATACGTTTTCAAAATACCTGGCGCGTGTCCGAGCCTCACCGTCCATGCATGATTGGCAATGGGGTGGGCCGGGAGTCAGGCCATCCATTCCGCCATCTGGCCTTGTTCCTCTCCTAGGCATGTGGCCGAACGCTGCGTGAGACCCGATATCTGTATTGGGACGACTTGCTTTGTCATTGGCTGTTTTCCAATGTGCCTTATCACGGTGGATTTTTATAACTTGTGGCTTCCTTGGTTTGCCCCGTAGCGGCTGATCGACATGAATGATCCAGACCCAGCTACTGTCGGTTAGGAGGTTGCCAAGTCCTTGAAGAATTCAAGCTATCCTGTTTACGCCACGCGGAGGATGTCACAAGGTGGATGTTTTCTGACCGGTGCATTTACAAGCATGTGCCCAATGCTAAGAATTCGGTAATAACCTCCGTCTGTTTAGATATTGGCCATGTGTGGCTGTCTCGAACGGAGGGTGCGATGCCTCTTGCAGCTCACCTGCCGTCTGTCCGAAGTCCAAGACCAGGCTCCCCAACGCTGGCCATACAATATCCCTTCTTGTCCCCGTATGGGACGTCTTTTCCTTTGTCTTTCCTTCTTCACCGTCTGGGATTAAGAGAGACAGCTCTGTCTCCTGTTCTGTCATATCCCACTTCCAAGCCGTGACGCATTGACAATCTGCCACAAAATGCCCAGCCTTGTCGCGGATATTATGGCTGGAGGTTACTTTGGCCTAGCCACGCGGCAGCCGAGGGCCACTCTGGCTCTGGCAGTGGGTACCTACTTGTTTTTCAAGCTGATGACGACAGGCCGACGGGAAAAGAATCTTCCCCCCGGCCCGCCTACTCTTCCGATCATTGGGAATCTCCGTCAGATTCCGACAACAGGCCTGCATGCGACGTGTTGATTCCGTCCGGTTCGGTTTTCCCACAGCAGTTCGTGCTGACGGTTAGGCTTCTGCAATTTTGGTGGCGTCTACTCCCTAAAGGTGGGCTCGGGGACCATGGTTGTCCTGGTCGACCGTAAGGCTGTCCACGAGCTGGTTGACAAGAAGGGCAACATCTACTCGGAGCGCCCATATGACCACGTGGCCGATATCGTCACGCACGGTGACAGCGTGGCCTTTATGAGTTATACTCCGGGGTATAGGGCGCATCACAAGATTGCTAGCCACAACCTCTCTGTATGCCATATCTTCTCCACGCCTCATGCCCTACGCTTTACGACATCTAGGCATACTAACAAACTAAGCCTCGTGTTCTCGACAAGCACGTTAGCCCTATCCAAGAAGCGGAGTGTGTCCATGTCCTGTAGGTGGCCCATGTTTCTGTTCTTTTCAGTACTAACAGCCGTAGTAGGGTCTCTGCGCTTCTGCGCGACCTGCTCCTACAGCCGGCTGCCTTTTACAACCATGTGAAGCGCACCACTTGCTCAGTCTCCTGTACCGTCGCGTGGGGCCACGTACGACTCGTTCTTTGGCCACGTAAGTCTCTGAGCCTCTATTCTTCCCTTCCTTCCTCGTCGACCGTCCTTGTCCCTGTTGGATCTTTTTTTTCTCACCTGCAGTGTGTCTACGATGCCCTTGGGTCATACAGCGCGGCCCTGGAGCCGGGACGCCAACCCACCCGTCGGCCAGTTCCCCTTTCTGCAGTACTTTCCCGACTTTATGAGTCCTTGGCGCGTGCGTGTCCGCCGCTCTTGTGAAGCTATGACCAAGACCTGGAGTGCCCAGAAAGTGGTTCAGCTCCGTGGCCTACATGATGTCGCGGGTATCCGGTCATCGAGCACGCTCGAGATCGATGCCCTGTGCGGCGACCAGCGCATGCCTGTGTGATCGGACTTTGCCGCGCTGCCGTTTGTGAACTGCATCGTCAAGGAGGTCCAGCGATGGCATGGCGTGTAGGCCGTCTTTTCCGAGTTTCGTTTCTTTTTTCTATCTGCTCCATCTATCTGCTCTTTCACCTCTCCCAACTGTCTTCTTTCTTCTCTTCTCCTAACTCCTTCAACCTAGTCTCCCGATCGGTATCCCCCGTCGCGTGTCTCAGGATGACTGGTATGACGGCATGCTTATCCCCAAAGATGCCACCGTCGTCGTTGCAGCCGGCGCCATCCACCGGTCTGAGCGCTACTACAAGAACGCCGATGCCTTCGACCCCACCCGCTTCCTCGGCCACTCGCGCCTCGCCAACGACTATGCCGGCAGTCCTGACTTTGACAACCGCGATCACTACGGCTACGGTGCCGGCCGCCGCATCTGCCCCGGCATACACCTAGCCGAGCGCACGCAATGGCGTATCGTCGCTAAGATGATGTGGGCATTGACATTGCGCTACCTATCAATCCAGCTACCGGAACCCCTATTGTTCCTGACCCAGAGGTCTACTACGATGGCATCATGCTGGGACCCAAGCCGTTCCAGGTCGTGTTCCGTCCATGCAGCCAGCACGAGGCAGTCATCCTCCATGACGTGGAGAAGAGCGCGGCAGATCTTCGCGAGTACGAGTAGGGTAGCTAGGGCGTTCCTGTACAGGTTCAAACGGTCAGCGGTCAGTCGGCGAGTTAGCTATGGTTGTTAAGGAGAAATCGGAAATTGTCGATGTGTTTCAAGTTTGGAGACAGGCCCAAGCGTGAACTTCATTTGGCTTGGAAGAACATTGAATCTAGCAGTCGTTGAGGCTCCATAATAACTTTGGGGCGGCAATTAAACTGTACCTGGTACCATTAAGAAAAGCATCTCGCTCTGACAGATACCCCATCTCTGGCATAGTATTTCCGGCAGACAAGCTCTTCCAGGATGGCGATTTGGGACGCCATGGCGACTTGGCTGCCAATAAAAAGGATTACGAGAACGACAACAGCAGATAAAATAGCACGTAAACTCCGTGTTTCTTTTGGTGTTGATGGCAGCAAGTCTGTCGGTACGAGAAATGCCACGGCCTCGTATGGCTCGTGATCTTAACGTGAATGTTCTCTTGCGAGTTAGGTGCTAAATTTTAGAGAAACGGACTTCTTATGTTGGCAACTTTTACAGGAGGCTTAAGAATTACTCTGCATTCCTATGGAAAGAATGAAAGAATCGAAGGTCACTGGTCAAGCACACTGCCCACTTTCCAGAGAAAGTTTATGCTCCTGAATACAACACAATCCGGATCCATTACTCTCGTGTCTTATTACGTGCGACAGTTGCACTGATAATTGCCAGATACTCGTCCTCACGACGTAAGATATCTCAGATAAGCCGCGCACGTAAGATAAACCCACCCAAAACTATACCTAATCAGGCTACTGACCGGAAGATAACAGAGACCTTCCCCTTTCGGCGGTTTTGTGGGCCATCAATCTCGCTGCCTGTTCACGCCCGTTAAGCATAAGTATCCTCGCTCAAGAATTACAAGTCCAAAGCTTTGACTGTGAGACATTCCAATGGCGGTCCTTCTACCAGAAGATGGCTGTCGCCATGTCGCTGACGATGACTTCGGTCCTCGCGTGGCTATCGCTTGTCGCCAATTTGACTTTACCCTGCTATTTGAAGATGCTGTTTTCGTGGTGCTCCCCGCAGCCGTTTTCCTCGTAATGTTACCATGGCGACTTCGGTCACTGTCGAAAATGCCAACCGCAATGGTATCCTTGCGACTTGCAACGTACAAGCTGGTATGCAGCCATTCTTTCCCAGCAAAGGTCCAGTGAGGTGCTAATCTGGCCATTCGTCAAGATCCTTTTGGCCGCTCTCTTTCTGTGCCATTTGCTGTTTTTAGTCTTTCGCCTGCAGGCACCAATTCTCCACACTAAGCTGTCGGTTGCTTCAGGAATACTGAGCGTCGTCACAATCCTCGCAGCTAGTCTTGAATCCTTCCTCGAAGACCAACGTTCTCTAAGGCCTTCAGATATGCTCATTCTCTACTTTTCGGCATCTGCCCTTCTATCCACACCGCGCCTACGCTCGCTCTGGCTCGTTCCGTCATCAGACGCCGCCAAAGCCGTCTGGACCGTCATCTTCATTATCACTGTCGCCTCCCTGGTTGTGGAATCCTTGTCAAAGTCCAAGCATCTGCGCCCCGCCTACCAGAGGGCGACCAAAGAACAAACTCTTGGGTTTTGGGGACGGAGCTTTTTCGTCTGGGTTCTACCGCTTTTCAGGCAAGGCTATTCCAGGCTTCTCAGCCCCAGTGATATTCCAGATGTGGACGATGAACTCGCCGAGAGTGTGGCATGGACGAAGCTGGATGTGAAATGGCAACGTTCTAGCGGGAAACACCGTCTGATTCGTGCCACTTTTGCCGCAAATTCGGCTTATGTCCTATATGCAATCCTTCCAAGACTGGCTCTGCTGGCCTTCACCCTCTGCCAGCCTTTTCTCATTCAATCATCGGTCACATACATGGCGTCCCCTGCCGGAAGTGAAGACAGGGGAACATACGGTCCAGCTATAGTCGGCGCATTCGTTCTCGTCTATCTGGGCATAGCAGTAAGTCCATGCGTAACAATTTATGGACGGGTTGTAAGCTGACGAAAACAGATATCGCGGGCAATCTACTGGCACTACACAAATCGATTTATTGCCAGTGTTCGATGCGGTCTCATTGCCAAGATATATCGCCACACTACTACTCTGACGGCCATCCATTTGAAAGACTCTGCGGCAGTAACGCTTATGGGTACCGACGTGGAGCGGATCGTACAATCCCTCAGATCCATCCATGAACTTTGGGCGTCGGTTCTGGAAGTTGGTATCGCTGTCTGGTTATTAGCGCGCCAAGTGTCCCTTGCCTCCATTTTCCCATTGATAATATGCATCGGTTAGTTTGGGAAATGCAGCAGTATCTGATCCTTCAATCCCTCTTGCTAATGTATACAGCATCCGTAGCGGCCGCGTCGGCAGTTGCCGCTCGTTACGGACCAGCGCAGCGGAAATGGGTTGAGTGTGTGCAGAAGAGAATTGCCGTGACCTCAGGCATGCTTCTTGATATCAAATCGGTTAAAATGCTCGGCCTGGTCGAGATTTTGCACAATGCCGTCGCACGATTGAGGAAGGTAGAGCTCAAGACATCTGAAAGCTTTCGATCCTTGCTTGTTTGGCAAATTGTTATTTGTAAGTTGAGTTTGCATGCAGAGTTTGCTCATGGTTTCCACATGTCACAAGACTAACTTCAAGTAAGCCAACGCGCCCGAACAGCTTGCTCCGTTCGCAACCTTTGTAGCATACGCTGTTATTGCTCTGATCGAAAAAGACAGCAGTCTGTCTTTGTCTCGGGCTTTCACATCTCTCTCTCTTGTTTCTCTTGTGACGGGATCTCTACTACACTTTTGTCAAGCACTACCGACTTGTCTCCAGGCCGCTGCATGTTTTGGCCGCATTAACAGATACATATCTCTGAACAAGTCAGTGCTCCGATGGACTCCACCATCGCCATTATCGGAGCCTCCTAAGTCGGAGCCCTGCTCTATTCCACTGCGACAGCTCCAGTCATCGTCCGCTTCCAATGCAGCTCTTGTGTATTTCGAAGGCGCAGATATATCTTGGTCCGGTGACGCATCCGAGCCCGTTCTTTCCAACATCAGCTTGTCTATTCGATATGGTATCACTGCCATAGCCGGTCCAGTTGCCTCGGGAAAGTCCACCCTACTTGCTAGCATCGTTGGGGAAACGATTGTGGCTGGTGGGACTGTCACCCCGATCCTATCTGGAGTCGCGTTCTGCTCTCAGGTTCCGTGGATTATGAATGACACAATACGCCGCAATATTACAGGGTGGATGGAATTTGACCAAAAGTGGTACGACTTTTCACTTTCGTCCTGCTGCCTCGTGGGCGATCTTGGTTCGATGCCACAAGGCGATCAGACAATTGTCGGAAGTAATGGTATCTCATTGAGTGGAGGACAGCGGCAGCGGTTGGTTAGTCATCACATCCCCATGTTCCGAGAGCCGAAGATTGGATCTAACACGGATCCGTCAAAGTCTCTTGCCCGCGCTGTTTATTCCAGGCTTCCAGTAGCTATCTTTGATGACGTGACCAGTGGGATGGACCCGACGACTTGCAATACCATTACTTCTCTCTTGTTCAGCAAGGACGGCCATTTTCGAAAGGCAGGGATATCTGTCATATTGTCCACCCAGAACCGTAAGATTGCCCCACAGTGAACAGATCCTACTGTTTATAACTTACAACTTCTAGTACGCCTCCTCTCTTGTGTGGACACGGTCGTCGTCCTCGAGAAAGGCAGGCTAGCCGAATATGGACCGTACGATAAAGTTCGCTTACGGGCGCATGGTCTGGTCGAAGAGGCAGATACGGTCACTACATCCGACATTGTGTCTTTAGACGAACGTCAAAATCTTGAAGGAGTACAGCCCAAAACCCGAAAACCCGCTCTCAACGAGGAGGAAAGGACGCAGGAAGAAGTACGCTCTTGGAAACAAGACGGCAGCTGGTCTGTTTATGCGTATTACTATCGAAGTGCCGGGGCCCTTTCCGTTTTGCTTTGGGCTGCATCCACCATTATTTCGGCTATTAGTGCTAATTTCGCACGTAAGTCCTTGGCCTGATACCTCTGACACATTGAACTGCCCATCTTGAGCACTTACACGTTATTAGCAATCTGGCTTGAAAAATGGGTCGATGCGAATGAACAAGCACCCCGTCGGCAGATGGGCTTATACATCGGTGTGTATGGGTTGATATTTGCTATCTCGACAACAAGCATGGCGGCCGAATGCGGGTGAGCAGCCTCGTGTGGTTCTTGGTTGGGCCCGGCTGACATTTGCGTTTAGGCTTTTCTTTATCAGAATCATCAATGATACGGCTTTCAAGCTACACAACGACATTCTAACGGCTACTTTAAGGTGTGTGGCCCAGTGGCTGTTTCTGGACAAAGATGTTCACTGACACTTTTCAACTGCTAGAGCGCCGTTCCACTTCTTCCTAAATACAAACGTTGGAACCATTGCCAACAGGTACTGGCTTCGTCATAGATGCATAAAAATAACTGTGCCTAACGGTGTACCTAGGTTCAGCCAAGACATGGATCTCATCGACATGACACTTCCAACCTATGCCATTCAATTCACCACAGGTAAGCTTCTTTTCTTGAAGCTATTGTAGCCAAACTTTAGCCCTGACAAATTATGTCAGGCGCGGCGTCTTGCGTGGCTCAACTCGTCATTTTGTGTGTTCTTGGAAAATATTTCGCGGCGGCCATTCCAGTCCTTGCAGTCGTGTTATTTCTCGTCCAGCGTTACTACCTTCGGACCTCACGACAGGTCCGACTTCTCGACATTGAGGCAAAAGCTCCACTTTACAGTCTTTTCATCGAGACCGTCCATGGTGCCCCTACGATCCGTGCTTTTGGGTGGGAATCGGCCTTTCACCGGCAGAATGGAAGCATGTTGAATCAGTCGCTGAGACCTTTCTACATGCTCCTCTGCATCCAACAATGGCTTGCTCTCGTCCTCGATCTGATCGTCGGCACATTGGCTATCGTACTTGTGGCAGTGGCGACTTCTCTGATGGATACTATTGGCGCAGGCAGTCTCGGCGTTGCTCTAATTTTGATTTTGTCGTTCAACAGCGCCCTCACACAAACGATCCAGGCCTGGGCCAAGATGGAGACCTCCATAGGGGCTGTGGCGCGAGTTCAGCAGTTCTTGCAGAGCACACCTTCTGAATGTACGGGAGCCGCGTCCCCGCCACCAGACTGGCCCACCAGAGGAGCTATTCTGTTTGAAAGTGTTACCGCGAGCTATACGTGAGATTTCTTGCCTCAAGTTGTTTTATCCCAAGCTAACAGACATGCAGACTGGATTCACATACAGCTTTGGAAAGCTTGAGCTTGCGAATTGCACCGGGGGAGAAGATTGCCATATGTGGATCATCAGGAAGTGGGAAGACATCACTGATCATGGCGCTGCTTCGGATGATGAACCTCAAATCAGGAAGTATTTCTATCGACAACACCGACATCTCAATATTTGAGGCACAGCACACTCGCTCTTTAGTCAATGTCGTTTCGCAAGAGCCCTTCTTTATTCCTGGAACCATTAGAATAAACCTTGACCCCTGGGGGAAATCGTCGGACGAGTGCATCGAGACAGCAATCCGGAGGGTTGGCCTGTGGGATAGAGTTGTCGTCATCGGGGGACTCAGCGTTGCCTTGGTTTCATCTGAATGGTCCCATGGAGAGAGGCAGCTTCTATGTTTAGCTAGAGCCCTTCTTGCAGGAAGTAAGAAAATTTTGGTTTTGGATGAAGCAACGAGCAGGTATGTCTCCTAAACATCCCGCACCAGTTTTGAGCACAACTGACTTTATTGCAGCGTCGACGAGAGAACTCAGGCCTCTATGCAGAATGTGATTGACTCGGAGTTCCAAAGGCATACGATCATCGCCGTCCTGCACCGTTTCACATACATTGATAGGTTCGACCGTGTCGCTGTTCTAGACCATGGCAAGCTGGTGGAGTGCGATACACCGCGGGCACTTTTAACACGAGACTCAGCTTTTCGTAAGCTGTATACATCCAATAGCACATAATATTAAAATAAGATGGAATCCAAAGTGCTAGATACACTCGGCGGTGTTTGGTCAGACTGAGACATCAAGTACTTTAAATATGTATTCGATATAAAGAAGAAGAAAGGGTAATATTACCCTGTTCCTGTCTATGTAAAATAGCCGCTACATGAGCAACTAGCCGTAGCGAAACTAAGAACGAAAGTGGATCCGTACATATCAGAGTGCGGAATTGGAAACAGAATAGTTTCAAAATTTCTAGTTTTCCGTCTAGGCCCATTGCAACCTAAGCCTTACTGCCAGTGCTAAACGACCAGGCCTCGTCAGCATCACCACGCTTCTCCTTGTCGGTGGAGATGGTAAATGTCCATGCTTCATCGGCTTCCGCCCGTACTTCCTTCACGCCATTGTCGGCCGAAGCTAAACGATCAACTTTACAACCAGCCTAGAAAAGAGGAGGGTTACGTACATACCTGGGGTAGGGAGGGCCTGCGCTCCAAGGGCGATAATGGACGCCAGATAGACAAGGTTGGTAACGCGCATGGTGAATAAGTTGGAAGGCAGACCTTTTAGAGATTGGGTGGACGTGAAGGTATTGGAATAGACGTAAAAGTACTGTGAATGGGAAACGATGCTGGGAAAGCAATACCTTCCGATGAGAAGGCACCGTCCCTTTTATACATGTTTCCCAATAAGCCATTTTAGGCACTTCCTATTGAGGCTAGGTAGCAACGGAGCTGAAGCAACACGAAGGGGATGCGTGCAGTCATGCAGAAGGAGTCTATCCCGGCACCCTGGCCGTCAAGCATTTCCCCAATGCTCCATCATCTTGCAGGGTTCCGTGTTAACGTTGCGTCTACGAAAGATATCACTCAAATGGAAGGCGTAATACGGTCGGGTTCGGCGTTTCGGGTATAGTCTTGTTACATTTTGAATCAAGACAATTCCCTTTCAGAAACATTCGCTCACACGGGCCGTCCACTTCTCCAAGTGTGTTTTTGCCGAATAATGCGAAAGCTATTTCTCGCTTGACTGGACTCCGGTGTACTAAAATTCCCCTTCATTCACATCAAGACTTTCTTCGCGTTCGACATGGCTAAATACTTGCCTATTGACCAGCCTGATCCATCTGAGATAGAGGGCATTCTCAATAAAGCCTTAGACGAAATACAGCCAGAATCTAACCTTCAAGAAAGGAAGCGCGATGCGAATTTCTCCCATAAAGACAAGTATTTTGCCTTTCTGCACGTCCTTCTTATCCTAAGCAACATACTATTCTGTCTTGTTTACACACTGGTGTTTTCTTCCCGGGCATTTTCTTATGCCCGAGAGTTACATTGTGCGTCCTCAAATTTGCCATCTTCTCCCTCATATTGACATTCTCCGCAGCAGAACCAGTTCGCTCAATCATTGAGTTTGAGCCCAGAAAGTTTGAGCTGAGTTCCATTTACCTTGCGAATGGCTCGCTTAATGGGAACAAGCTGAACAACTTCAATGGAATTCCCAGACCTGAGCTTGATGAAGCTTGGCAGAAACTCATAGGACGTGCGGAATCTACAATCTCCAATCGTCTCCCAGATGCTGACGGTCTACAGATCAAGCTTTTCGAGTACCGGGGAAAGAGCTGGGCCAGTTTTCGGGCGAAAAGAATCTGATTCAGCTTTCTGATGGTTCTGGCTACTACGTGACTCTGGCTGTGTTCCATGGCCTACACTGCGTGCAGCGGCTTCATCATTTCATCCACCGCGACACCTACTATGATGGTATCTCCGAGGCAGATTCTATCCGATTGAAAAGCCATGCAGGTATGCCGGTGAATTCTCCAAACCCCTGGACTGCGCTGATCACTGTTTGTCGCAATAGAGCACTGCCTTGATTGGCTTAGGCAATCTATACAGTGCAATTCAGACACCACCCTGCTTCCCCTTTACTGGGACGACGAGTGAGTCTCCGGTGCCCAGTTTAACAGAACCATAGCATCTGACACAGGAAGCCATCCATTACCGATATCAAAGGATTCGGGGAATCACCAATGTGTCAAGTGGGGACCCCTTGAACAATGGGCTGAAAGCAACTCCTTCAATCCGTTTGAGCCTGGTTTATTAGTGCATCCCGTATTCGGTTAGCCTCCCCATTTGTGCAAATTCAACAAGTTTTTACTTACTGATGCGAGGATCTAGGACGTCCTTATGGAGACAAGAATGAGGGAGACAAAATAGGAATCGTTGGGAGGGGAGATTAGATGATTAGACATAGCATACAGCCAACGGAGAAACAGCGCTGGTCAGTTTCATAATGCTTAGAATACATTTGATTCCCATAGTCAAGTACATGTGACTCATATCGTCAGGTAACAGATATGTCATCCGTATGAAGTCATTTTTCAGTCATGCCTGACTCCGCCTCAGTTAGCTAGCGCTTCTGTCTTTTCGCTCCTATTTTTTCTATTTGCGAACTCCCTACTTCCGGTTCTCAACCCTCAAGATGGCGGTCAGGGCGTATCTCGGCTATTAGCGAATCGATTTATTGCAATTGCTCCTTGGGGTTCTAGGTTGGTGCCGTTCTTTCCGTCGAGCATCCTTTTTAAGCCCTCAGGTCTCACAAATTCCAATACTTTACATGTGCTAGCTTACCTTAATTACACGTCGCCCCGGAAATTCGGGCAACCTACAGTGTGTAGCTTTCCTGTGGCGTGCTGGCCAATGCTGATATTTAACCACCTTGGTACATGTAAGCTCAAAAACTACGATGCAGAGATAAGCCTACACACCTACCATACGTAGAAATACAATGTCTCAAAATGCGCGGTGAGCTTATTATGCATGAATACGGCTTGTATCTGCGACAACTGAACAAGTGAAACAAAAATGTCTCGTTTAACTGCAAAGCAACGATACATTTGCAACCTTTGGTCGATATGGTGACGTAGACCGACCAGTTCTACACAAGTCGAAAACGTAATGCTCTAATCCATTGTCTTGCCAATCCACTGAGGGGAACCGGACTATATTTATCATTCTTGAATTTTGTAGACACTGAGTGGTCGAGACAAGGTCTCAGTGGCATTGTGTGAGGCTCTTGTCAACTATAGCCGAAATAACCGAGCCGCTTAAAGAGGGCAAGGTTCGAAAAGTTAGACGATCGGCTGAAAGGGCAGCTGAACAAATACGCATTCTGAGATTACCCTAACCAGAACGGGGGTCTTCAAGTCTGTTCCAAATTGCGTGGCAAGTTGTATATTTTTGGCCACCCATCTACGTTATGTCTCCATTGTTCGCAGAACGCTGATTGCTGCAGAAGCTACCAAGGATCTCAAAACGATAAACACTGCATTCGTGCTTTTTCTGCGACAAAGCGAAATGGACACAGCGGCAAGACCATCATTCGACTCGGAGGGCTCTCAGTTCAACGAAGATGCCGTGCTTCGAGAACTGAGGTACAGAACCGAAACGACTAGAGCTTCTCGGATCCAGAGATTTCAGCCAATACACTGGCAGACTCGCAGGCGATTCGTGATTATTGCTCTAGCAACTTTTGCTATTGGAGGCTCCCTTTCTCTTATTTTGCAAATTATCATTCTTCTGAAATCAGGTCCTGGCGCCACCTCTACACAAATACCGGACGTGTACAGACCAGACACTCTTAGCCCAGGCCTGAACCTGTGCGATTGTGGAAAAGACACAAGTGAAGCGCTGGCCAAAGGTTGTGCCTACGACAGCCTTGCAGCTGCCTGGCTTCCGCCGTACTGTCGTGATGATGAACTTACCGCAGAATTTGAACGTGCCGGTCCTGGGCCAGATGGGGCTTGGGCGTATTTCGCAGACCAGCAAGGAAAAATACCTATCAACAAAACCCAAATAGCTGACTTGGGAGACACAGAGGGGGCATTTTGGTGTACGCGAGAATGGCATGTTGCACACTGTCTGTTTTACTGGGAGAAGTATTGGAGGATGAGAGACACTGGTATTGTCATGGAAAGGAGATTTGACTATCGAGAGCATATCCGTCACTGCAGGAAGATGGCCTTGAAGAAGCAGCCAGATCACATGGTGCTGGTCAAGGTGAATGTATTGATGAACTCGAGACTTGAACAGTCGTAAGACAGCTAGCGCTAAGACGATTCTTATCAGGTAAGAGAAGGTTGCCATTTGGAGATGGAGAAAGCTTTGATTTATGTGTGTAGTATGGACACATCTTGAGAGTATTGAACTTTGACAAGTCGCTGCTATTTGGTTAACTGGTCTAACTGTTCCTGAGCAGGGAACTTGGATAGAGGAGATCTTTCAGGGGAGAGCAATAGTCTCTGATACAATATTTCCCTCGATTGTATGCTTTGTTAAACTATTTGTAGAGCAGGGAATATCAAGAACGTAACCAATGACGATGTGTTATGGGAGAGCAGATATTACATAATGAAACATTTTCACCCGACGCGAGGCACAGGGTTACGCTGACCAGCAGGTGGCAGTGGAAGATCTGGTCGACGACGCGCTGCGACCTCATTTGCCAACACTGCGACGGCATCGCTCGCGAGACCCTTTGCAGTGCCCAGTCGAGAGCTGGTGGTCAGTGGTGTTGTCGTCGTCATCGTCGTCATCGTCGTCGTCGTTGTCGTCGTTGTCGTCGTTGTCCGTCTCATCCTCCTCCAGTCTGCCTCGATCCGCATTGCCTTGCACCAGCTCATCCTCGCCCTGCCACGTCTCGTTCCGTTCGAGGACGCGCCCAACGATAATGGCATGTCGGAACTCAATCTGCCAGAGCCGCCGCTGTGCCTCGGTAACATACGCACTGGATCTCCGTGCCTCCGCCGTGTTGGTCCTAAAGACGGGCAGTGACAGCGTGGCATCCATCTTGTGACGCTGCCGTTCTGCCGATGAGCAGGTCACCGCCTGGTCGCCGGGTACGCCCTGCGTCAGACCCAATATGAGTGACAGGTAGCGGTCGGCAAAGACGATGCGGAACCAGAGGTAGCGCGGCGGCAAGAGTGTTGTGTATTGTTAAAATTTCGGAACACACCAAAAAATAACCCCCCGCCGCCATAGTACCGACGCTGTTCCCTTACAAGCTATGCCGGTCATGTTTCACCAAAGAACCAAAATGTAGGTGGAAGCCGTAACAAGTAGAACGGGTGTGGGGTGTCAAGTCAACCTCCGCAGGGTTAACCAGATAGATAGCTTTCATTCCTTTTTTCAAAAAACGCCGTAATGTAAGAATCACTTTCGAGCAACGCAAATGGAGCCTCGCCAATGGTTTCATAACAAAGGCATCAGCATGCCACAACCCCTCTATAGGCCTATCGCCTTCGCGCCCTCCCAGGCTTCTTGAAGAATCTCCTTCATTTGTGAATACAGCCCTTCATCTTCTTTCGCCCACCTCTTGTCATTGGGAAAAACCACCTTCCGTAGTCTATTCGTGCAGCGTATCAACGGCTTGTAGTAGTTGGTAAAATCCCCTGTGGCACTGTTGAGGAAATCTCTCTCATCATCAATCAGACCCTTCTTCAGCTGTGCCAGTTCCTCCGTATCCGCAAAATTCCATTTGTCAAATTTCTCCTTGACCCTTCCTTTGCCTGGCCTCTCATAGTGGACACGTATCCAGAATAGCACCCAGAAAAAAGACTCCAGGTCGTGCATGAACGAGTGCTGTTCACCGAGGAGGGCCCCGATGGCCATGAATGCCCTCGTGCCAGTCTTCCCCATCGCTCCCGAGACCCCTACTCGCTGCTCCTTAATAGAAAGGTCTAGGTCGATCAAGAACGATGGCCATGTGTTGTTTGGATCTTCCTCGTTAATTAGCAAATTGTTGATCGAAATGTCTCTGTGGAGGAAGCCGGCACAGTGTAGAGATTCGTGTCCCTTGATGCACCCTTTGAGTGCCGCGAGCAGCGTGGCTGGAGAACTGGCCTCGTAGATCGGTTTCCCATAATCTTGAAGAATAACGCGCCAGTGTATTCGATTAGGGAGTAAGGTAGTTGAATCTATTTTGGTTGAGGATGCTAAGTGGATTCGCTTGTTATGTGGTAGTTGAGTATTGGTTTGGCTAGACGACCGTTTTAAACCAGTACGACTGTTACTGCGATTTTGTTGAGACTTTGTAGAGCTTGTACTTAATGCCGTAAGACGCCCTGGCCGGTAATTCTCCGCCTTTGTAATGTCTAGGCTATTTCGAACATTGCCCTGGACATCGTCGTCTGCACCGCGCACCTGAACCGTCTCGTGATGATAGTATCGCGCCACGTTGATAACGCCGAGTTTAGTCGCTTCCTGGAGCAGTCTCCCCTCTTCATCACGTTCAGTATACTGCCAAGAGTCCTTGACAACGAGTGTTTGGCTGTCTCCCTCGCGGTGGGCGGCCCAGCACGTCGTGGCCCGGCCAGAAATGCAAGCAGTGCGTCTTATTACTCCGTCAATAACCAGGCGCTCCTGGATGCCATCCCGCTCAATCATTATGTACTGCTTTCCATCACCACGGGTAACAATGGAAGGATCAAATCCAAGCTGCCGCTTGTCCATCCATAAAAACCCAAGGACGGTAGCCACAAAGCGGAGCCCATCCTTGTGAACGTCGAATTGCTCAGATGCAATGCCCCCCAGCCGGTCAAACTCCCATATCCACATAAGAGACACACAAAGCGTCTTCGATGATCGCTGCCTGCAACCGGTCTTTCATGGTCAGGGCGATGTATTTAGAAATGGGCGCGCACTGGAAACGGAAGAATGTAACCGCGTTTTGTGGCATTTGCCTCATCGTTTCTGCACGTGGACTCGAATCCTGTGATGAGCGTTGGTTGGATATTATCACATGAGTATACGAGAAGGGCTAGGTTAGTAATAACACATGACTAATCCACTCCAAATAATAATTCAAACTTGGGACTGCAATCTTTGACGAACGCGACACCCTTGCACTATGCAGTATCAAATAAGTCCACGAGGAATGCCGCGAACATCAGACTTCTGCCTAAAAAACTAGCAAGGAAGCGTGGTCGATCAAAGACGAGAAGGGATTGACAGTATTGTCGTTTGCGGCGCAGAAATCAAGTGGCTGGCTCCCAGGCTCCCATTCACAGCTTAATGCTCCCTCTCACCGCTTAATGCTCCCTCTTGGCACTGCAGCAACGACAACGGCATTCCGAAGGACATCCCCGAAGCAGAATCATAAGATGGCTACCTGCATTCCAGACGTTCTCGTAGATTCACATGATTCTTGCATATACGAAACGGGCATCCTTGCTCACAGCTCACGACGCCAAAAACGCCCACGCTTCCGTAGGATGGTGCGCGTCAAAGAACTTGTCGAAGCTGTTGTAGTTGTCCACAGAGATGGCCCAGTCCATGTTGAACGGGATGTATGGCCCTCCTGCCACATCTTCTTGTCGGTTGGGGTTCAGCCAGGCCAGGTCGTCCTCGACGGCAGTGCGCTGCGAGGAGAGCGTGGGCGTGCTGCCCGCAGGTGAGCCGTCGTTGTCTCTGTCGCTGTCCTTCCTGTTACCGCCGACGTCGGTGTTGTCGTCCCCGCCAGCGAGCATGTCGGCCTTGGCCATCAGATCTCGGCAGATGGCCGCGGCGTCGGCACTGACGGCAAAGTGCTCGCCAAAAAGGACAAACACGGCGACGGCCTTTTCGAGGGCGGCACGGGCCCGCGGTGAGGCCGCGTGGACGGGATAGGCCAGGACAAAGGCGACGAGGACGAGGGCGGCGCTCCACTGCAGGCTGAAGTACTCAGACCAGCCGCTCATCAGGTCGGTCTCGGTCACGGCCTGGTGCATCAGGTGGGTAAAGGCGACGGCATGGTCGGCGCAGATGGCGGCAACGCGGTCGACCGCGGGCGTGTACGTGTCGGGGTGCTTGTAAAAGGTGATGAAGGCGCGCGTGAGCTGCACGACGAGCGCGTGGTAGGTCAGCTCGAGGCTGACGGACTGGCGCTGCAACCAGACGGGCGCGCAGGCGTCGCCCAGGTTGAGGGCCGAGCGGTCGGTCGAGTACGGCTGCCCGCCTCGGCGACGGCCCATTTTGAGGCCGACCGGCACGGTGTCGGCCCAGTCGCGCATCTGCGGCAGCCGCGCGGCCAGGAAGCGGGCGCTGGCCTCGAGCGCCGCCGGGTCGTGGTAGATGCAGGCCAGCGCCCGGCCGCGGATCAGCGCGCCGCAGTGGGAGAAGACCGCCTGGTGCGTGTCGGCCATGACTTGGTGCAGCTTCTGGTTCTGCCGCGCATACGTCAGCCAGGTGACGCCTTCTGGCCCCCCGCCGGCCATCCCCAGCGTCGACCCGTTGTAGGCTGCCGCCTCGGCGTCGTCTGAAGGCAGCGCCACCGTACACTGTGCCTGGTCCACCACCAGCGGCCGGCCGTGCTTGGTCGAGATCTTGACCTCGAACGACCACAGCACCCACCAGATGCGTCGGCGCCGCTCCTGCTCGCCGTGCGGCAGCTCCGGCGACGGGTCGAGGTGCAGGCCGAGGATGTGGGCCGTCCGCACTGCCTGCGCCGCCACGACGTGGCACATGTTTTGGAAGGACGCGCAGCACAGGTACGAGATCATAAAGATGTAGCACTGCACCGTGTCCAGCGACGGGCTCTCCAGATCCGCCGTCAGGCCCGACTGCGCCCGCAGGAAATACCACCGGCCTGCCACCGCAGCTTGGTCAATGGCCTCTCCGCTGCCGTTGCTGCCGTCGCTGCCGTCGATCCCGGCCGCCGCCTGTCGGGAGATCTGCTTCGGGATGTACGCATAGCCATTCTGCAGACACAGGGCCATGATACTGTCCACGAGCGGACACGGCTGCCGCGTTGTCCGCGACGGCTCCCACAGCGACGCATAGCGGGCCCGAAAGGCCGCCTCGTCCACAATCGGAACCATGCAGTGGTAGCCCTCCCAGAACAGCCGCAGCACAGACTCCTCCTGCGCCCGACTCAGGGCACCGGTGTGACCCTGGTGAAAAGCCCGTGCCCGCTGCTCGCACCGTTCTTCTCCCCCCGCCTCGATCACGACCGGACTGCTCTGGTAGATGTTTGCGCACGTGCTCCGCGGCTGCAGGCTCTTCTCCGTGTACGGCTGCTTCAGCATCTTCCCCAGGTAGGCACCCATGCGGCTGACGAGGTAGTACGACGAAGATGGGCCATAGTAGGATGCCTGGTCGGAGCCGGACGTCGCCACGTGAATGCCCTCCCATTGTGGTTGAGGACGAGAACAAGGCTGCAACAGTGACTCGGACCGAGAGTCATCGTTGGCAAGTGACGGCCGCACTGCCGGCTGGCGTTGCCTCAGCTCTCTCACCTCCGTCTCCAGGTCCTTGACCTTCTGCAGCAGCCGCTCAATCTCTCGTCGTGCTGCAGGAAGACTCCTGACACCTCCGTCCTCACCTGTCGTCGTGCATGTCAGTCCTCTCTGACGACAGGCTTTGCAGGGCTGGCCACTGTCACAGCCAATTCGCCGCGCTCGACAGAAGTCGCAGGCTCGTGTGACTTGCTTGCGCATCCGCCTTGTACCCGGAGTTTCGATCGACGGCATGTTCTTCAAGTGTCCCAATAAAAGTAAGTAAGGAGGGGATACGCCGAAGTTGAGCAAGGGCGACCCGAATAGCGGAGTTGCGGAGCTGCGGAAGACTTTTGCATCCGTGCTTTCCGTGCTTTCCGTTTTTCTACTTTTTGGGGCTAGTGGCGTGGAAAATACGGTCTTGATTACGGAGGTCGCTACCAAAAGTTCCTTCTCGCCGCTTTTGGCCAAACAGGAAGGTGGGTATAGTGCTTGTAGTTTATTGCTACTGTATTTACTACCGCGGTATTAGCGTAGTGGTATGTGCTAAGTGCCCTGTAAAATATTAGTAAGCGAGATAGATTAGCGATTATATACACTAAGTTTTAGCGGACTATCGCTAATACCTTTCTCCGTATATTTTACATCCCACACTATGTATTGCCGCTGTTATAAAAAAGCGGTGGGAAAGAACTTTTGGTAGCGACCTCCGTATTCACTCTATGATGCTGTTAACCCACACTACTTACGGAACTTCCAGTCCCGCATTCACAATTGCTCCGTAGGACTCGTTTCACAATATTAAAGGTCTGATACTTATAAATCTATATGCTATAGTATATCCCATTGCATTTACGCCTTACTCTTGATGCTCTCTAGGTATTCGTCGCTGAAAGGATAGTCGTTATAGCCAAGCTCGGCCTTGTTGAGGTAGAAGGTCGCCCGGTTGTATGGGTTCAGTGCCAGGCCGTTCCTGATACGGAAGACCAGGTCGGGGTTGGCTATAAAGATGCGGCCAAAGCCAATCAGCACGTCCCACTTGGCGTAGTGCTCCTCGACAGCGCTGGCAGCCGATTCGGGGGTGTAGGCACCGGCGACGAGAACGGGCGTTAGGTTGTCCCAGTCCTCAAGGATAAAGTCCAGCGTCTTGTCGATGTTGGCTGCAGGCTGGTCGAACAGGACGGCGGTAGGGTCGCCGACACCCTCGACGAGAGACAGGTAGGCAATGGGGGTCTTCATCGCCTTGAGCTCGCCGACGAGGTACCTGTACGTCCCAACAATGTCCGACTTCTCGGCCGACTGGTAGCTGGCAAACGGTGACAGCCGAAGAGCCACTTTCTCAGCACCGATGGCGTCAGATACGGCCCGGACAACTTCGAGAATCAGGCGAGACCGGTTCTCGATCGAGCCGCCCCACTTGTCTGTCCGCTGGTTGACACGGTCCGACAGGAACTGGTCCAGCAGATAGCCGTGGGCACCGTGGATCTCCACGCCATCGCCACCCGCGGCCACGACGCGCTTGGCCGTCTCGGCAAACGACCGGATCGTCTCCTGGATCTCGTCCTCTGTCATCGCCCGGGGCACGGCCTCGCGGCCCTTCATGGCCACGGCGCTGCTGGAGCGGTAGTCGAAGCCGCGCCCGACAACATACGCGGGATTGGCTGCACGGCCCATGGCCCAGAGCTGCTGGAAGAAAAAGGAGCCGTGCGCGTGGACGGCCTCGTAGATCTTGGCCCAGCCCGCCACTTGGGCCTCTGTCGTCAAGCCCGGGCTATTCTTCTCTCCCTCCTCGGCCGGGCATACGGCCGTGGCCTCGGAGATCAGAAGAGTGCCCGGAGTCGTCGCCCGGTCGGCGTAATGCTTCACCATCATCGGCAGAGGAACGTGCTCGTCGTCGTTGCGGAACCGCGTCAGAGGCGGGTAGACAATGCGGTTCTGCAGCAGCATGTTGCCCACTTTCAGAGGCTTGAAGAGCCGCGTCTCCGCTGGTGTAAAGGTGGTCTTGCTCATGGTGAAGGTAGAGTTGAATGGGAGGAGGTTAAGCTTACATTGTCAAGAGAACAAAACCATTCTAGAAGATTAGAGACTTATATATATGCTTTCCCGGAATGGCCGGTCTTCCGTGGCATTCTTACACTCGGGTGCTCCATTGAATACGAGGACACACCATGTATTGGTAGTATTCCGTTCCTCCCACTCCGCGATTCCGTTCCGTAGCTCCGCTATCTTTTGTAAGCAGCGTGATACGGAGTACGTAAGCGAAGCTTTGGGCGGTATCTTGATGTTCCGCTGGTATCATGACTATGACGAGATATCCATACAAGGTTGTTTTGCATCCGTCAAATTCGGGTTCTGTTTTTCGTATCCGATCCTTCTTAACAACATAAGGCTTTAACCGGTGTAGTTCGCCACAACTCCCACGTAAAAAACGCCATCTATTCGGCACCATGCCGCCAAGAACACAAAACATAACCAAGGCCTATTTCCGCTGGCTGGCAGCGCCACAGATGGCCAGTCAAACGAACATGAAGCTACAGCAACTTGTTTTCTGCGACAGTGTCCAGCTTGTTTTTACAAGTCGATATCTACATTACCACTATAACTCTAGCTCCTAAACACTTTTGTCTATAACTGCGTCGACTGTCGCAAGCTCACCGCATCCATGTTCGCCTCAAACTTTACCGTGGCCGACGAGTACCTCCGTCACATTCGCGGCCGTGAGAACCTCACCTCCTTTAGCCAGTCCAAGACGATTCAATCTGGCCTAGTTATGACCAACTACTTTTGTTCCACCTGCGGAACTCTCATATATCGCGTCGGCTCCTGCGTATTGGTACCGTGGGCGACTTCAACCTCCACGAGACTGCTCTGCGACCGCAAGTCGAGCAATACATGAGAGACCGAGTCGACTGGTTCTCGGGGATTGACAACGCCCGGAAATTCCAGGGCAACTCTGTACGCCGGCCGACGAGCCAAAAAATATTTAGCGCAAGGGGGGTGTAAAATAGCACAAAAAATCAGGTCCTACCCGGAATCGAACCGGGGCTACTGGAATTTTGGTTGCTAATCAGAATCCAATGTCCTAACCGCTAGACTATAGGACCTTGCTTTGGGGGCTGTTGAAATTTTTAGAGCCAAGACGGATCTTATGAGTGTACTTCAGTAGTAGGGCACCGTACATATAGAATAGAGTTGTTAGCTATATACATCGCACCTTTTTCAACCTATGGCACTAATGTGTACTTAAGGCGAAACGACTAGTAACAGCAGTGTATCTTACGAACCTAAACAAAAAGATTGTGTGATGGGAGCCAATTACCTTTTATACTTGTATAAAAGTACCTGCAGTTCTGGGCGAAGACTGTGTTCTACACACGGGCAAAAGCCGAGTTTGTGTATTTAAATAATGCCACCGATCGCAACTTGCAAGTACGAGAACAACAGGCCGGGTTGCGCACGCTATGCGCCTCGATTTCTGGCGAAAATGATGTCATGCCAAGAATGCGGGAATGACTAAAATAGAATGCGGAACTTTTGCTAGCCCGCTCTTCTCTTTATTAAACCTAGCACGCGCTCAGCTGCATCTCGTATTGTGTTGGAAGGAGTAAACAGTGGGCTGATGCGTTGCTAAATATACGGTAAACCTCGTATGGCTGCTCCACTTTCTGCGATTTTTACGGGAGTGGTGTAATGACTCCTAACAGTGGCTTATACATGTCGGCTGTGTGGTATAAGCTTAATTCCACTGCCGGATGGTGCTACCTAACAGTGTAGCTGGCTGAACATTATTGCCTTGTACAAACAACTCGCACGGAAACGTTTCTTATAAGCCGGAGCGTCTCACCGTACCAACCTTAATTCGCATGGTCCAACTGCCGATCCATGAGAAAAGTCAGCCGTATACTTAGCTTCTCCACTGGTGATGTACAGCGGAAATGGCCTAATCTGGCCGACTGCTAATATTACTTCGTCGCAGGGACCACAACGCTGACTTTTCTTCCTTCGTATCCGGACTGTTGGCAATCCTATCCTGTTTTCGTAAAGAGTCGCACAAATCGGAAGGGGAGAAAAGCCAGCCCGGACTGAATACAAGTATCAGTCCTCCGACTGTTAACCCTTGAGCCATTTCGCTTTTCCAAAACCCAGAGACAAGAAACGTACGAAAACGGATCATCGCCCCGATGAAGTGCTCTTCCATCTTGACCATCTCGTGGGCTCTGGCCACGTCAGTCGTCGGTGCAGCCATTGACGACTGTCTCTTCAACGCATCAGTCCCAGTCGATCCCAAAGGCAGCACGGCCTGGTACGAGGATGTGTTACCGTTCAATGCGCGATTGCAGTACCAGCCGTTGGCCATTGTCCTTCCCAGAACGGTGGCCGACGTCCAGGCGGCCGTGGCTTGTGCGGCCCGGCTGGGCATCAAGGTCAACCCAAAGGGTGGCGGCCACAGCTACGGCTCGTTCGGCCTCGGCGGCGAGAACGGACACCTGGTGATCGAGATGGACCGGTGGGACAATGTGACACTGGACACAACGACCAACATTGCGACCATCCAGGCCGGCGCCCGTCTCGGCCACGTCTTTACGCAGCTGCTCGGCCAAGGCGGCCGTGCCATCAGCCACGGCACATGTCCAGCGTGAGTTCAATCGACGAGCGAGACGGCCACAGCAGGATTTGGCTTGCAGAGGAAGGATAGCTAACACATGCAGCGTCGGCATTGCTGGTCACTCGCTGCACGGCGGCTTCGGCTACAGCTCCTTCACGCACGGCCTGGCCCTAGACTGGATGGTCGGTGCGGATGTCGTGTTGGCCAACGCCAGCGTGGCCCGGTGCTCGGCGACTGAGAACGCGGACCTGTTTTGGGCGCTGCGCGGCGCCGGGTCGTCCTTTGGCGTGGTGACGACCTTTTACTTTAATACCTTTGCTGCGCCCCCTAAGACGACCGTCTTCCAGGCGCTCTTGCCGTGGAACGCCAGCTCGTGCGCCAAGGGCTGGACGGACCTGCAGGACTGGATGTTGGCGGGCGGCCAGCCCAAAGAGATGAACATGCGCGTCTTTGCCATGCAGTCGTTTACGGAGCTTCACGGCCTCTACCACGGTGACAAGGCGTCGCTCATGCAGGCCATCCAGCCTTTAATGGACAAGCTGGGGACGTCCTTGTACCTGGCGAACGAAACGGACTGGTACAATGGCTTTGTCGCCTACGATGACAGCAACAGTGTTGACATTACCGATACGGAAGCAAAGGTTTGTATTTGGTGTTTTTAAAACCTCCATCAAATAGCTAATAGTCACAGAACGATACATTTTACGCCAACTCCCTACTCACGAAGGCGATGCCACCTGCTGCCATGCAAGATGCCTGCTCGTACTGGTTCTCGCAAGGCGCGGCCAACAGCCGGCCATGGTTCCTTATCATCGACATGTTTGGCGGCAAGAACGGATACATTTCCAATACTCCAGGGTCCGATTCTTCCTTTTCGCACCGCGACAAGCTGTACCTCTACAACTTTTACGACCGCGTGGCCTCGGGCGCATACCCATCGGACGGTTTCGGCTTCGTTAAAGGCTGGACCGAGGCGTTTACCCGTAATCTCAATGGCAGTAGTTACGGCATGTATGCGAACTACGTCGACTCTGTCATGGACCGGACGAATGCACAGCAGGCATACTATGGAAGCAGTCTACCGAGGTTGCAGCGTATCAAGGCTGCAGTCGATCCCAACCAGGTATTCGATTACCCCCAGGCGGTTGTGCCAGCGATGTAGCCCCTAGGTTTCACCTGTCAAGAAGACTGGGTTGCGATACAATACAGGAACGAGCGGAGACGCGGTATACAGTCATTTTTAGAAGCACAGAAAGTAGTGTTTTCTCGTCAGGAATGCTAGAATTTTGTCGCCAACTGGTATTGGTGTGTCTCCTTCCAAGGGATGCCGACTCGGATGAAATCCCCTACTAATTAGGTGGGCCTGTATAGCCTGCGACGCACAGTATATGTACCGTTCCATCACTCTGCACAAGTCTCCACATGTACCCCGCGGAGCACATCCTCGACTGCGCCGCCGGCCAACCCCAGCCCCGGCCACCCGGCAGACCACTCAACCAGGAAGAGCTTACCCGCGCCCTTAGGACCTGAATCGCGGCCCAACCTATACTCCGCTGGCCCATCCGCAGCAACCACACGAATACCGGCTAGCCGCCCAGCTCGACAAGGAATAAGTCACGTAATGCACAAAGCCGCCAGTCACATGTTAGGTCACGCTCTAGATCACGTAATCTAGAAAAGTTAAGAACCCCCTATTCCCAGTACCCCCTACCTACCCCCCCCCCCCTTTTTCTTTCTCTCTTCCTCTCCTTCTTTCCTTCTTTACCCACCTCCCACCTCCTCACAGTCTTTTCTCTCATTTTCACCAGATAACTCGTAGGGCGTTGTAAAGTGCCATCAGATGTCTTTTTTAGATTTTTCTCACATTCTTATCACATACTTTTTCTCAGTCTTTTCTCAGTCTTTTCTCAAGTTTTTCCTCACATTTTCATCAGATAACTCTTAGCCATATTATTTCTGGCCAGGTCACCCTCCCCTTCCAGCCACCAGCCAAATCCTAGCCAGGTCACCCTCCCCCCGCCCCCCGCCAAAAATAAATAGATCATAAAAAAACAAGGAACAAAAACAGAAGAAGTAAACAACAACCTGTCCCCCCCCCCCCCCCCCCCCCCCCCCCCCCCCCCCCCCCCCCCCCCCCCCCCCCCCCCCCCCCCCCCCCCCACCCCACCCCCCCCACCCCCCACCCCCCCCCAGCCCCCC